>JAJMIF010000080.1:51195-89547 GCA_030583505.1 Sugiyamaella castrensis
ACCATATCATCAAGACATGCTCCCGTGGATGTGTTCAAGCTAAAAGAGATAATAAATACAATTCGACATCGGGCAGGGAATATTAGGAATGGGGACGATTGTATTAGGCTTGTGTATGTTGTTCCTGAAAGGATTGAATTCCAACGTCAACCCCTAAAAAATTTCTCTAGGAACGAAAACGTTCTTCAGTATAAATTGACGATTAATGAGTATGCCGCTTTTGAACATTCTGGACAATAAGTTGATTGGATTACAGTTTTTTTCGTCCACTTGTGACTCCCCTGATTACAGATAAAAGATATGAGAGCTCTAACTAATAGGAGTAGGCCTTTGTTCAATTCATAATAAATAGTTCTGTTGATCCTAAATACATAATTAATTGCTAACTATAAAACATATATCTTTATCTACTACGGAGTAGTAAACTACGCAGAGTAAAACTCGCCTGAGTTAAAAACGGTATACATACTGGCCTGATATTGAGTGTTAGCGGAAGCTGGGGGGTCCCGAGCCATGCCCCAGTCGACCAGAGGTAAATTATTTAATTAGTATGTCTAGTTGCCGCTAGGCTCCTCCATAGGGGGGAAATGGATGCCTGGACTAGACCTAGGGGTCACCTGAGGCAGACGAAATGATATTAGAACCATTGCATTACTCTATTTATTTGAATCTCAGGGACTAAGAGTTAGTGATTGATAATCCTCAGCATAGAAAAAAAAATTCAAGAAAGTAAGGGTAGTAAAGAAAAAAACAAATGTTATGAAAGAAAGAATTGGAATTGTTCATGAATTCCTCGTTTTCACCCTTTAGATAATCGGTGGTAGTTCTCTCCATACGATTGAGAGTAAGCTTCTTCCATACGTTAGGGCAGTTGGAAATTGCGAGATAAACCTGTACTAGAAATAGTTCCAGCTGACTGATCATAGAACATCGCCTTGTTAAATGGGGTTTGCATCCGAGGAATTCAGTGTGCAATGAATGTTAGGACTCAACTGAAGATGTGATTCGTATCGACTCGAAGGAAGGAGTGTCTGGGAGAGCAACTGGGCTTGGGGACCTCATGCCATCCATCGGAGGTGGTGGACGATGGATGTCTACTCCCTGAATTCTAGGGACTATTCACGTATATATTCTATTAAGGAAGACTCTGCTCCTGAGTAACAGCAGGATCTCACAACTATGCTATATATGTTAGAGCCGGGGGTATTCCCATCCTTGAAATACTATGCAAAACACTAGAGAGTATAATTAGCAATCTATGTCTTCCAAGCTTGTATAGGTTCAAATTCACAAAATCCAGATAGAGGGAGACGGTTTCAAAAACAATCCAGAACAAGATGGACGAGACAAGGGCAGACGATTTCTCCCACCATGGACCGGAGTTCATTTCACTAACGGTGTTGTTTGTTAGGTTCTAGCGGATACAGTCTGATTTTTCTAGTCTGGTTAGTTACTACATTCTCCTATCGTTGTTCACTATTCATTTCATGCTTTTACTCTATCCTTTATTTGTTTTTCTTAAATGAGATGACTTCGTCTTCTCCACCCTCTGCATCTGGCCAGCTTCATAGCTAGCAGGGTGGAATTTTGTTAGACTAACTCTGACTAAGGAATTCGTTTACTCTGACGACAAAACACCAAATATTCAAAAACAATTAAGTCGTACTTATCACCAAAAGGGTTCTCTCTTGGGAAATTGTACATGATTTTGGGAGTTTCAATGGCAATTTCGATAACTTCTGCCGGCGACTGAGCGTGTTTTCTTGCCCGTAAACGCTTCGATTCACACTCCGTTTTGCTTCAGTTGGCAACGCTCCCGAATAGCCAGAGTTAAGTACGAACACCGAAGAGAAGTGACGGAACCCGACCTGATCTCTTGATCCTAATCTCTTCCCTATTTATTCAATATGAGTAAACCAATAAGATTAAGCGAGAAGAGAGGACAAGGGCAGTTAGCCTCTGTCAGATATCATCCATTCATTTTATATAGTACAAATTATAAACTAACATCCTTATTGCTGTAATGGTCGAGTACTATTCTATATGTAAAACTTGGCGAGAATCCTCCACTGTTAATGTTAGTACCAAACTCTCATCCATCTGATAACTGTGGTATGGCTAAAATCCATATTTCTCTCCAACACTTGAGGGTTTAGATGAGGAGGGACGGCCCTATTAATCCTACCCGCAATAGCAGTTCCAGTCAGAAAGCCTGGCTGCCAGGAGACTTTTTACTTACACATTGGTAAGATAAATATCGATATGCTCTGGTGCAACATAATCATATAAAGGATTCATAGCTTCAACCTTATCCATTAAACCACTGTCAGAAAATCCAACTACTTTACCGGTATCGCCCACTTCTATCAATTGCTCAATATCAAATGGATACATAGGTGACAACTTATATAAACCCGAAACTGCTAGCACAGGAACTCTATAATCTTTAGCACATTCACAAACTAGAGCTACTCCAGAAGAAGCAACACATCCACCATTATATAGAACAGATCTAGTCCCAATAATTACTTTTCCAACTCTACTCATAACTGCTGAGGTTGCAGTATCAGGGATAACCACAGTATGAATACCAGCTTCAGCTAATTTACCAGCAAATTCTTGTGATGCTAAAATTTCATTAGGAAACCCCTCGGCTACTAGAACTGTAAATTTTCGTTTTTGACTTGCTCTTAATAGAAACTCAAGAACTGTCTTTGATCCAGGACTATGAGTTAACAGAACTTCATTCTCATGGATCATATCAACACTCATTCCTGCAATTGAATCATCGATATTATTGATTTCATCAATTAGTTCTTGAATTCCTTCTATTATATCAGCTTTAGCATCTCTGTGTGCTTTACGAGCATCCTCGACATTTCCACTACCACTTCCTTTTGGTTTCTCATCATCCACTGAAAGAAGTCCAAACATTGAAGTAGCTGCTGAGTCAATACGACCATTGACATCATCAATATTACTACCACGATTATTATTGCTATCTCCAACTTCACGAATTACTGCAAGAACTCGTCGAACTATATTCCCCTCTACGAACTCTCTAGGTTGAGCAGAGATGAGGTTTCTTCCCAGTTTCCTTACATCTTTAACTAATTTTGAAATCTGTGTCCACCGTGAAGCCGAGACATAACGAAGTAAAAGACGAGCAGTTGCTAATCCAACTGCTTTTGAGCCTGTGCTTTGTCTTCTTTTCAGTTGACTAATGAAGAATAAATGTTAGTGATGAACCATTAATCAATCCCAACCTACCCCTATTTACACTATAAAAGTTGCTATCTGAGTATCAATATCATCCCTATGAGAGCCACCCGTTAATGACGTCTTGACTGATTGCTGATAGAAAAACCTAACTTAGATCAAATGGATCATTACTGATTCCTGATAGCTAACTCAGATTGATGCTATCCCCGGGAAAGGTCTACTCGGAGAAGTACACTCTGCTCTCTAGTTTAATTTTGCTCTGACAACTACCGGTAGAGCATTGACCCCCGCGATTGTGACCTACCCAGTGGCTATATGGGTTCTGGCTACTGGCTACGAGTCAGTGAGGCACGATTTTTGTATTAGTCTCAAAATGTGACACATCATGAGAAATAGAAGGATTGTTGGGGAATATCCGTTTTTGCGTTTATTATTTAAAGAGAAGAATTTCCTTCTTTTCTTTCTTCTTGTTTTTCCTTTATTTTTTTTCCCTGGACATGTTCGCACGTCCCAGCTTCAGACCACAGAGCCACATGTAGAGCTTTTACTATTGTAACTAAAGAACTTGCTAATTATAAACTGCTTATGAAATTATTCAACTGTGATCCTTGCTGTAGTCTTAGATTCAGCGATTATGGTTTCGTCTCTTACTATGCCTCGCACTTCATTCACCGATTGCTCTAAAGCAGACCCAATAGCCTGAGGAAAATGAGGATGGGACGTGATTAAATAACGCTCAATAGGTTGGTTCAACTCGGTTGGTCAAGCCTATGTTATGCGCTTGCCCAGAGCTCATTGCTCTCGCTTAACTTGGGAGCTACTCTAATACTCTGACCGGGCAGAGCGAGAGCTGCTAGTGGATGAGGAACGGGTTCTCCAGTTGCTGGAGACGAGTAGATGACGAACGGGTTCTCCAGTTTCCGGAGTAACGAATGAATCTCTTTTCTTTGTCTGTGAGGAATATATTGGGGATGCAAAGAATGGGGCCTGGCCCTAGCTTTTGAAGGGCACAATGGAGGGGTCTGAATTTGACCCTTCGGTCGGCGCTGCCCAGTTTGCTTGGTTGGATCCGACAGTTGCAAAGACCTTAAAGGGCTCTGGTTTTGTTGCTCTAGCCCCTGGGCCTCGTCCCCCGGGCTCGTTCTCTCGCTTTGAGCTTATAAGGAGGTAGACAGCCTCAGAGGATGGTTCTTACTTCCCGCTAGAGTCTAGATATATGAGCAGAGCCCCCAACCGTGCTGGGTCGATCCACCAATCAATTAATCTGTAAATTTCTTATATACACACTTTTTCTTAAAAACAATATAATGCTATCGGATTTCAGGATCAGCATTCTGTGACGCATGTTCTTTCCATCGCTGAGTTTGACCTGAAAGAGCATCCTCAACTTCACCAAGACCAGGTTTCAAACTACTAGTAGAACCCAAAAGTTCCTGCTTGATACTATTAATCACTTCCGAAGATGAATCATAATAAAGACTTGATCCACCAAAGGCGGAAGAAAACTCTTGTCCTGTGAGAGAGATAACCCGAGGATCACGTGTCTGATCTCCCTTATTGGTGACAAATTGTCTTTGAATAGCTTGATCTAAATCCTGTTCTGTAATAATATAATTTGCTGTATTCTGATAAAGTTCAAGTAAAACCTTTGCTTTATTTTCCTTATTAGAAACTTCAAGAGCTTTGCGATTAGCTTCTCGTTTAAGTTTTAATTGCTCAGTTTCTTCTGGGGTTCTAGGAATTATAAAAGGTCCAGTTAGTACTGAGTCAATTGTAGGAAGTGTCAATCGAGCAGCCTCTGATTCAGTATCCTGATTAGAAAGATTCCGTCTTCTTTCAGCAGCTTCATGGAATTTTCTTTCTCGAAGTTCAACCTCCTTTTTATCCATACTTTCTTGAGCTTCAAGAGAATCAACAAAGTATTTTCGTCTTATAGAAGATTGTTCAAGTCTCCATTTTTGAAGATCTGTAGATGACGGTTTGGCTATCACTGGTGCCTTGGCACTATTTAATATTTTCTCAGAAGCAGTCACCTCCCTTTTCCCTGGTGGATTTGCAGAAGATCCTCTAGGAACCATAGCTGGATCTTCAAATGTACTTTTCTTCTTAGCTTCTTCTTCTAGTTCCCACGATGTTTTTAATTTGGGCAGAATTTGCCTTGGTTTGGGTAGAACACCACTTTTGAAAAAACCGTATTTAGCTATTCGTTTAACCATGATTAGCGTTAACCGTTATATGTCAATTAAAAAAAATTAGAAAAACAGAACGCCGGACAGTTTCCGACAGATGTGTTTCTGAACCTAATGTCCAATAGAATAGACAGGTCTTGTGTTTGTGAATCGATGTCCAAAGAATACAATCGGACGGTCTCCAATAGAACAGGAAGTTGGCGAAGTTGAAATTTTCTGAGATAAAGTGGACCCAACCCTAATGATTTTCACGTGACTTATGAATTAGCGATCGATCGACATCAGGGCGGGGCTAGTCCTAGGAACTACATAGGTTATACTTGCATAGCGAGAGAGTGCATTGATGCAAGGTCGAGCGAGAAGTATCAGGGGAATGAGTATTCGCTCATGAATTGGCCTGGCTCCTACGCGATCATTGTTGTGCTTTGGGAACTGCCTGGCACTCCGGTTTCCGAAGATCTCAAGCACATATTCTATTATAGTTAAATATCTATCTATTTGCTGCTTAACGTACTCACAAAACGAAAAATTGAATAGATTTACAAATCTGGAGAACGAGCTGAAGTTCCCAAGATTTCTTGGTTGACCCTATCACTTGCTCACTTGGAATATGGTCAGGTTGGATACCAAGCATTTACGTTAAAGAAGAATCAACTGGACAACCCCAAATTTCATAGACCTTTTCAGAAAGAGTTTTGCTCGCTTTCTTTCGAGAGATATTATCCTTAAGAGCCTCGAAAATCATGCTTTTCTTATCCGATTCGGAAGCTAATAATTCATATGCTTCATATAAATGTCTTGGAGTAGGATACACCTTTTGAATTGCTGATGCTTTATCCCATGTTACCCCGCGAATAGTCATTAACATTTTCAAGAATACATCACGAATGGTGAGCATTCCTGTTTTCGATAGACTGACATTAAAAGAATCATAGTCAATTCCAATCCGGATATCACTGCCATGATGTTCTTCACGGAACCTTGCCATTGATTTTTTAAAAGTTTGAATATGAGGATATACAACTTGAAGAGGATGACCAGCATAGTGTGAGTTAAGATGACTGGTAATAGATGCCAAATATTTTACAGTATCTTCAGGTCCCGTAGTTCTTTTAAGGAAAAACCCATCAATAACAATTGTTTGAGACATGGCTGTCATCACATGCTGTTGATAAGGACCAGCAGAAAGACCAATTGGTTCTTCTACAAGATATATGATATGATTTAAAGATGATCTGTGTAGACGGGATTTTTGTTCAGTAAATCGACCATCCTTAATACTTGATATTAAATCATCTAATCGTTTACGTTCTAATATGTAATCCAAAACTACCTGTTGGCCAGTTTCATTAGATTCAGCAACCCATAATACATCTCCTACCGGTAAGGCCTTTACTTCGACATCTACACCTTTTTCAGAAAGTTCTGCAGAGAAGAAATCTCTATTGGAAGAACTTTTAACTTCTCTATTGTCGAGAATGAGCCTAATTTTATATGAATTTGCAGGCCATGTAATTGCAATAAATGATTCATTTGGAGTGACCCTTGATGATTCTGGAATAATGGGTATGATTGGCTGTTGAGGGATAAGTTGGGTACCTGAGTAATTGATAGTCATATTATTGGATGGCCCAATCGGATCTGATGATAGAGGCTCCCCACAGGATTCCTTATTAACTTGATTAAGTTTATTAGCAACTATTCTTCCTGTGTCAGTCATAAAATAATGAGAATTTCTTCCTGAAGTTGCATATACAAGATCATGTTTTAGTAAAGTAGTAACTGAATTCCACGCACTGTAATAGTTGCCAGTATTAGGATTGGATTCAAAAGGTGCATCACAATAGTTTCTAGCTTTTGCCATTCTAATAATATCTGATTTACCCAATCCTTGACCATGGAAATGTTGGCTTTTCTCATGTTCGCGTAAAACTAAAAGAATAGCATAACCACCACTTCTATATCTTGGAATCCATTGTTTATTTGTAGTTGTAGTGGCTGTAACTTTCTTTCTTTTATTCTTCTGGCCACTATCACCATCATCTTCTAGTTCTTTATTCTCATCATTAAATTGAACAGTGACTTTAAGAGTAGGATCCTCAGGGACAGGAATCCCTTGACTAGCACAATATATTTTCAACTTTTGTGCCAAAGCTCCACATATTTTCACACCGAAGTATTTAAGTTCTTTAAGTTGAGAGGGATGTTGAAATTCCTTTGGACAGGCCTTAAGACTATGATAAGCCTTGAGATAAGCATCCTGTTTTCTAATAGCAGCAGTAGCACCGGGGCCGCTATTACTAGCACCACCGGAACAATTTTCCGCCCATTCCTCAAGCCACGTCAAGTATAGCTTATTCCATGATCTTTGTTGTGACATTTCTCTCAACAAACAAAAAGTTGTCGAGACAATGAGGAGGAAGAATAAACAAACGCGTAGCACTCAAGTCAGGTATAGCTTATTCCATGGAGAAATACATAAACGCCTAGCGCTCAGTTCAGGTATAGCTTATTCCATGGAGAAATAAACAAACGAATCTACACAGGCGACATTCAGGTCCTGTACTGTACGCTGTCCTGGCCGTGACGCGTCTGAGCACGTGACACGGACACTTACCTAGCTAGCTACAGCTGTCCGTAACGTATATCCTGCCTTCGACGGTTGGGGCTACTCCCAAAACCCATGACTCGCCTCGGTTAAGATCTTGAAACTCGATAGTAATATTAAACACAGGCGAGCAACGGTATTAAACGCAAGTAAGCCAAGGGTTCTGGCTGCCAGAGGAAATCGAGGGCAACAGGGATCTAGTAGTCAGGGGCTTAATCCTGCTACCAAACGTTTGTGTCTTAATCCAGCCGCCTAAGCAGAGATATGGGAGATGGAGCTTTATAATCAACAAGCCATTGATACTCTTAGCGCTTGGCCCTGCGTTTTAGAAACTCCGCCACGCCCCCACGCCCCCACTTCGGTATCCTTTATAAGCATATTATTATCTTCGATGTATTATGTATTAATATTAGATAAAAATTGGTAACTTTTACAAATATACGTTGACTGTATATTAATAGTACTGCAACTCTAATACGTAGAATATAACCGCCTCGATTTGAGAGCAGAAAAAGAACATCTGCTATCTCTCTAAACTATTAACAACTGTAGCTGTTGAGAAATTATAACCGCCTCGATGTTGAGAGCAGAAAAAGAACATCTGCTATCTCTCTAAACTATTAACAACTGTAACTGTTGAGAAATTTCGGGAAATTTATATTCGCTTGCTAGGTTATTGTCTGTAAGTCGGAATATCGGAAACTTTTTATTTCCGCTCTTGTCGAAAAGAGGAGAACTTCACCATAACAATCCAAAAACCCTAAACACCGCACTCCAGCCGCCCAGGAATTTCGCCGCGCAGCAATAGCCAGCTGGGACGGCCGGAACTTCTAGGGAATTTCAACAATAATAATTTTTTTACATACATAAAACTTCTTAATAGTCTGTGGTGTATACTGATATAAGAATAAATATTTTAAAAAAACGCCTTCTCTCCTCCGCATTTTGTTCCTCCTTCTCCTCTCTCCTCTCCTCTCCTCGTCATCCTCATCCTCATATCATCTTTTCGGGTCCATTGGTAAACCTATCTGTTATATTTTCCTGTCTTTATAGTCAGCTATCCACCTGGTCTATTCTCTCTATAGCCGGCTATCCATAGTTATCTTCATATATAGATATATATCTATGGCTATATCTATATTTACATCTATATCGATATCTATATCTATATATTCATATATATATGGTCACTTAACTTCATCGGTAATATAAATTCTCCAATTGTGATAAGGTTGTAGTTAAGAAGGGATAACTTATATATGGAGAGGTCTTCTTCTCGAAGTGTGTTTCTCTTGTGGAACCCATAACTATTTCTAATTCAGTTTATTTCTCAAAATGAGTGAATCTGTTAAACCAATAAGAAAAAGAAGTAGAGCTGGTTGCCATAATTGTAAAAGATTGAAAATCAAATGTGACGAACAGAAACCATCTTGTAAAAGCTGTACAAAGTATGATGTCTTTTGTGATTATTCTTTAAAGTTATCATGGGGTGGGCGACCAACCAAAAGATCTGCTGCTGCTGCTGATGTGGATGCTGCTAGCACATTATCCGACTTAGCTACTTCTTCATCTTCCAGATATGGTCAAATGATGTTTGCGTCTGTTGACCCTTCTGCAAAGAAACCTAAATTAGAATTCCAACAATTCGATATAAATTCTTTTGCTAAACAGTCTGCATCGCCCCAACCAGCAGCAATAGCCACAACCCCATCTACTCCGAATATTTCGACAATGACAGGATCTTTCAACATTACTTCTACCCGTACCGCCGGTACAAGAACCGCTTTATCAAACCAGGAAGTGCAGCGAAAAATAAGTGATATTGACCTTGTCTTCCAACCGACTCCTGAACAGAGACTTGTTAATAATGGATCGTTCATACTCGAATATAACATACCGGAAAGAAAACGAAATAAACGACAGAGATATAATGGGAAGAAGAAGACACCTTCAATTGACGATAGTATCCCTACTCCCATTTCTTCAAATAGAACAAGTAAATCTCCTTCAACTGAAGTATTGAGTCCTGCCGTGAGCACTAACGCATCTGGCCAGAGTCCAATAACCATAGACAGTACCATTCCTATTTCACCTATTTCGACCCTACCATTCCATTCTGGTCAACAACAACATCAAGATATCCACCAATTTTTGAAAGGTGAAGATAGTTCAACAGTAATCGTCCCCTCTGAAAATAATAATGATACTATCAATTCAGACGATGTATCGTTGAGTCCTCCTCCGAGGTTTATCCCCGAATTAAGTGCTTTGGAGTCTCTTAATAGACTGCTGGATGAAGAAGATAATTTCTTACAGGATCAACAGTTTATTGATGATTTCATCATTAGTGAACATGCTTATTCAAATTCTTCATCAAATAATGCCTCTTACAAAAGTGCTCTTCTTCAGGTTCCCTTAAGGAATAGCTCTTCAGCGTCAACTGTAGCTTATTACAATCAAAGATTCTCATCGTTATTTGCATCTGCCGATGATCATCATCATCATCAGCAGCAGCAGCAGTCATCTTCTTCCAATTTATTTTCTGCCCTTACGCCCTTTAGTGATAGTTCGGATGATAGCAGTTCTTCTGGACAAAGTCCTGCTGCTAGTACTGTTAATAACACCAATGATCATGTTACTGTAATTCCACGTGAGTTAATACCCTTGCCAGATATTCTTCTCCAAGTTCCAGTATATCGAGACCTATTCTATCATTTTGTTAATATTACAGCTGATGCTTTAGTACCGGTACCAAGATTGTATACTAATAATCCATTCAGAGTTGTTCTACCACGTATGGCTATGAGTACCCCGCATTTGTTATCTCTTATAATTGCCTATGCTGCAACTCATCGAGCCAAAGCTTTACAACAAGCTGAACCAGTTGAAATGATAAGTAAGCTTTTGGAACGAACGTTTCATGGGTTAACACGATGTTTAGAAAATGAAAAGGAAGCTATGAGTGATACTACTCTTGCTACTGCTATTATGTTAAGTTCATATTCAATTGTTACCTCTGCCGCTGAAGATTCTTGGAAAACACACCTTCACGGAGCTCGAGAAATCGTTGTAGCTAGGGGAATAGCCAATTCTTTATCTGGAGGAATTCTATCTTCTAGTCATAATTGCAGTAATAGGATAAGTGATATCGGTTGTAGTAGCGATAGTGGAGATGGTAGACGTAGTGTTAGTAGTAACAGTAGTAGTGCAATGATTGGACCACAACCATTAAGAGTAATTCATGAAAATATTTCTTCTAATGAAGTTCTATCTTTCTTGATACGGGTCTTTGCTTATATAGACGTCATTGGTGCTTTAAGTTCAAGTAGTGCTTCTTCAGTATTAACTAATAATGAGCAAGCTTCTCAACTATGGAGTATACCCAATTGGAACTTATCCCAACAGCGTCAGTATGTTCAAGATCCATTTTTATCAAATTCATCTCATGGCGCATTTGGTGGTCATAGCTCAAATCAAATGCACGTAGGTACTTGGATGAATGGTGGTGACCCAGATATCGACTTTCTCCTTGGAATAGATTTGAATTTAATTCCTGTTTTATCCAAAGTTTCTAGTTTGGCCAAACGACGCCGTAATTTGGAACGGTATCCTCAAAGATACACCATGGCAGCGGGTGCTTCAGAAGATGCTGATTTGATTTCTGAAGGTCTCGAGCTTAGTAAAATTCTTATATCTTGTTGTTCTTCTGGTGAGTTACGTCGTAAAGAACGAATTAAGCAAGGTCTCAATATTAATATCAATATCACGAAAAAAAACCAAGAACATAACCTTTTATTACAATTGGCTACTATGAACCTTACATTTGGTTATGCGGGTTTAATTCATCTTTATCGAAGAGTTCTTAAACTTTCAACTGATTCTGCACCTGTACAAGAATTGGTTAACATGATAACTGATCTTCTAGAAGAAAACATTCCTATTGGTGATAGTATTGAAGCATGTATGTGTTTCCCTATATTCACTGCTGCTTGTGAAGTTACAGATCGTACTGTTCGTGCTAGATATAGAGCTAGGATGAATAGTATGCGGCGTTTCGGATTTGGTCAAGTCGACCGAGCTCGTGAACTTATGGAAGAATGTTGGGCACGAAATGAGCCATGGACGGGAATTATGGATGATTTAGGATGGGGTCTTGTTTTAGCTTGAGACTGAGGAACTGAGAGATATTTATGTAATAATGTAGCGAATTTGAATATGGTGGACGTTGTATAATGACAGCTCTGGAGATATTATCTGAAAGCAGAGCTTGAGTTATTTTATAATTTTTAAGATGTATTTCAAATGAGATAAGCCACTGACACACCTTAGATTACAGTTTAAGAAGACGGGTCGGTAAAATAATCCCATTGTGCCAGCCAGAGACAGGCAAAATTGATTGATTGACTATAGATGTATTGTAATTTATTAATAAGTATATTCGTTTAACAGTGGAATCATTTCTAGTCATTATAAAGCTTGAATCATTTCTAATCATTATAAAGCTTGAATCATTTGTAATCGTTCTTGCCATTCAGGCACCATTCTTAAATTCATATCCAGTGCAAGTTTCTCTTCTTCTAATTTCAATCTCCTTTCAGCATCGAGCTTCGTAAATACATAACCCCCACTACCATCAAATTGAAGAATCAAATCATGATATTTCCATAAACTAGAACGATGGGATACAGTTAATAACGAAATTCCCAACTCTTTTGCATGGTTATACATGATTGTTTCTATATCAATAGTTACTGAAGAAGTGCACTCATCAAGAATAGCAAATTTGGGCTTATGATAAAAAAGACGAGCCATAGCAATTTTTTGTTGAACTCCCATACTCAAATCTTCTCTCCATTCTCTTTCTACATCCCATCCACCAACCGATTGAACAATATCATCAATCTTGACTATAGCGAGAATTTGTAATAATTCATCATCAGACACAGTGTTTTCCTGTTCAGTATTAGGATAAATGATTTGTTGTCTGAGTGAACCACGAGATAGATAAGGTCTCTGAGGAATATAAAAGATATCTTCAGAGGGGGGACGAATCAGTCTACCACCATGAACTGGCCAAAGACCTCCAAGAATTCTGAAAAGTGAAGATTTACCACATCCATTAGGACCGACAATAAGTAAGTGTTGGCCTTGTTTAACAGCAAATGATAATTTTTTCACTAAAACGTCACCGTTAGGAGAAACAATAGGAACATCTTCAAATACAATATCTGGACCTAATTTGACTTCCCCTTGTCCTTGAAGAGTTAGTTCATGTGATTCAACTGATGAAGGAGAAGAAGAAACTAAATGTTTATCATATCGACCAGAATTGATATCATCCATAACATCAATTAATAAAGTCACTCGAGCAGTATATCCAGCTAATTGTGCAACTTCTTTATATGAAAACATTATTCTACCAAATGCATCTGAACTACTCAATAATAAACGACGATTAGTAATAAATCCTTGAGCTCTATCAGCAACAACCAAGTTTGCAGAACCGGGGACTTTGAAAAATACTGGGATTGCACATAATGCTAATCCTAATGCTCCCCATAAATATTTAATAACGAAATCTTCCATGAATCCATGGACAAGTTTCTTCCTAATCACATAATTCACATATTTTATAAGTGTGAAATATGACTTATCCAATACAGTTTTTTCGACATGATGGCCTCCATAAAAAGCTATTTCTTCCGCATATTCAATCAATCTAGCATGTTGGAATCTGTAATCACCTTCTAATTGTGCTTCTTCAGCTACATATTTACCAAACGGTGGAGTTAAGATCCTTAAGAAATAAGCAGATAATTGAATTGCCGAACCAATCAAAAACAAATTCTCTCCGCCAATATTTCGAGACAATTTCCAAGAATAGATCACCATATCCAGCATTGGTTTGGCTAGATTCGGATAAAGGTTTGCGAGGGATGAAGAAAATCTTAACACGTCAACTGTGATTAACTGATCAGCATTTGTAATTCTATCATCCAAATTATGAATTGAATAATAAACGGGATTTTCAGAATCTGGGAGATATTGCTTGAGGATATATTCAGTCAATCTTGTACGATATCTTAATGATAGAGTTCCTTGTAAATATTGTAAAATAGAATTTGTGAATGTTGCCGGAACTGCTACTACCATCCACCAGACTATACCCAGTAAGAAATCTCGACCTTTACCTTTTATTAAATAAGATACCAATTTACCATCTAAAGTTGCCACATAAAGTGACAATACAGTCCTGAGTACTAAGAACCCAGATTGAGTAGCTAATAACCAAAACTCTTTAGATTTGATTCCGCCCGGGAAAATAATTCCAACTAATCGAATGAGTCGTTTGAAGAACACTTTATCTACAGCCACTTTTGTTTTTTGTTTAGATGAAAAAGAAAGTGGTTTATCTGGTTTAATCTCTTTCGAAGAAGAAGAAGAAGAAGAAGAAGAAGAAGAAGACTTACGTTGTTCTTCAATAGATAGACGTACTCGGTTTGCCAGAGACAACAATAATACGACATATACTCCTCGAGAGACTACTTTTCGATTTGATGAATATAAATTGACAGCATCTCCTGCTAGCTTAGATATTGAAGTTGGCATTTTGGAGAATTGTTATGAATACCTCTAGACTCCGAATCTGAACCCGAGTAGCAACCGATCTTAACTCGTATAGAACCTATATCGAAAACTCAGATCTCCAGGAATCTTAAAACCCGATACAACTAAGTTTCACTTCCTATCAATTCTCTCTTGATGGCAATAAATCTGTCAGAGATATTATCTGTTGTGTAGTTGCAGCGGAGATGATATAAAAAGAGCGACGAAGGGTTCAAGGTTAAGCCTTCAAATGACCTCTGGCATATGCACAAGCGCAGCCTGCGCAGGGCAATGTCTAGGCAGCTTGGGATAACTTAACTTTTAACCGGGGTTAAAGTTAAACGTTAAGTTAACAGAGCATACAGTACATTGGAGCCAAAATGGGTCACAACCCTAATACCGGTGGCCGGCCGTTGAGTTCTGTCAGTGATGCTTGACCTAGTTAACAAGAACAAACTCTTTCAATTATAATAATAATGTTTTAATGTTAACTGTTAACGTTAGCAGGGATTTTTCTCCAAGTCCATGCATGAACTTAAACACGCACCATTTTTATTGATTACATCATTTTACATGGATTTAACATCCCTATTTGGTTGTCTTGTGTCTCTCAGTCGTCCACCCAAATTTAAGTTTTCTTGGTGCTTGTTTAAGTTTATTCCAACACTGAGAGAGCTTTCTGGATATCAGGTCTTCGAGTCAAGGTTAACTTATGTATATAAAATAGAAAACATAATTAAAATAGTAGTTAAGTTAGTTATATAACCAGATGTTGAAAATACAAAAGTCGCATAGTCATTTAAGTTAAGTTAGTTAACCTAAAGAACGATTAGAATAAGTGCTAAGAAAAGCAAATAAACTAACATTCATTAAAAGTTAACTCAAAAATAATTGTTCATAAGAATGAAGGAAAAGATCAAAATAATTGAATAACTATCTGGAATTGATATAACATGTTTGGAGTGTGACTTGCTTCGGTGGATCCAATGTCTTAGTTTTTTTGTTTTCTTGCTCTCTGTCGTGATCTGACAAATTATAAATGAAGCAATGATGCCTCCTCTAATTTGTCTCTCTTCAGTCGAATTTTGTCTTTTTTTTATTAGACTGATAAGAGTCATTTCATAGAGGTAGGTACAGGAGATTATGTAGATTGTCTTATGACGAAATGTTGTACTGGAGGATGGTCTTCCTCGTCCTACTTAGAGTCACTCATCCGAGGTTCTACCCCAATCGTGGTGGCCGGCGGTTTTGCTGCGGCTATCCTGCCTTTGATACTTCACTCAACTAGGAGTTTCGGGCTTAAGTCTGGCAGCTAATTCGAGCGAAGCGAGCCCAGCCGCCGGAGGCAGACAAAATAATGAGAGTAATAGGAATTAAAAATAAATAATTTATTTTGGTATTAATAATAACGGAAAAAAGCACGCTAATATTTTTTTTAATTATTTTTTTTGTTTTGTTTTAAAAATTGGTTCTTTTTTTTTTATTCTCCTCATAGTTTAGAAGGATCAACATTAATTCTTCCAATCTCATTCACTTTGGCTAAACCATTAGGTCCACGTCGAACGCCTAATTCCAACAATTTTTCAAAACCTTTAGCAAAATCCTTATAAAATAAATCTTTATCTTCAGCATATATTTCAACCCATTTCCTAAATTCAGGATCAACACGTAATGAATAATCAGCAGGTAACATCATCAATTCTTTATCAGTATCATAATATTGAGGCAACCCAGCAGGAGATTTACCTAAAATCCAATCTTCATTAAGTAATAACTTATAATAAGTATTACCAAATTTAGTTGGATTAGGAACCCAAGGACCATCAAAACCAGATCGATCAGCATGAGTACGACCTAAATTATGAGCACCACTAAGAGCTACAATTTCTTGATCATTAAAACCCATTCGATAAAAAATCTTTCTCAAATGATCTTGACCTAAAGCACCATCAGGTAAACGACCATTTGGAGGTACATTAGATTCATCAACATAATCTACTCTACCAGGTTTCCAATTAATATGAGGACCACCTAAAAATTCAACTGCAACTGCACCAGCAAAAGTCCATAGATCAGCATAAGTGATCCAAGGGAATTTGGTTTTAATAGGTTCAAGGAATTTACGAGCATGTTCAAGTCCATTATTAGCACTATCTTTAGCTTCAATATTATATCTCATCGTAGAACCATTGGATCCTCCAGTTCCAGTAGCAGCATCATAAGTACCTGAAGCATGCCATGCAAGTCTCACAAGAATTGGACCAATAGAACCATCATCATAACCTTCTTGAGGGATAATTTTTTCAATGGCATCAGCCACTGCTTTATAATCACCAGGTTTAGAAGACATTATTGAATTAAAAGATTGTGGTAATTTAAAAGAATAGGATGATGCAGAATAATTGGGATAAGAAGAAGATGATGAAGAATAATTAGGATAAGAAGAAGAAGAAGAAGAAGAATAATTAGGATAAGAAGAAGATGATGATAATGAATTCGCTACTGGTAATGACAATAAATTCGCTGGTGATGACAATGACTTTGTTAATGACTCTCTCTTCACTACAATCTCGTCAATATCAAATTCACTATTAAAACTATTACAACCACAATTAGATCCACTTGTTCTCTTGGCTTGATCACTATAGTTCTCAGTATAATTAACGTTTATAAAAGAAGAAACCTGGTTAAGAATTCGCACTTTAACCCAGAAATTGCGGATGACCTCGCCGGGATGGTTAGGGTTTTTATAGGCAGAGACATGGTTTATTGGTGACAATAGATTCAAAATAAGTGGGGGTTGCTCGGTGTTTTGCATAGAGCCGATTATTGAGCCGAGGGATACTGCACTGCAGAGAAGGTTGGGAGAAATATAGAGACTGAGAGATGAGCCGAAAGCTGGGGTAAATTTGCAGCCGTGCGTTTGGTTTCAACTGGTCGGAGCCGATTACGGGAGTAATAACGTTAGATAGCTGGCACTCACTTGGTGATTAGAAGGTTGGAACTGTTATTGCGTGACTTAACTAAGGTAACGAGTAATAATCGACCGACTAAAGCAGAATACAACAATTTCAGTGTGATTTACTGCCGTGATAGTGGTGAGTGGTCTAAGTGATGCAACACTAAGATAGTTTAATAAGTTCTTTGCAGTGAGAATTCTCAGAAGATCAGAACTTGGTTAAAATATATTTGGATCAGTTGAGCCGCCCACTACAGTAAGTATCCTGAGAGAGAGCTTTTTTGAACAATCTAATGATAAGAAATTAAGAATCTGATATCTATATCGAAAAACAACTGGTGACTTTTTTTCATTCACTGGAAGATAGACTACCGCCAAGTCTAGAACGAAGTTTCTGTCCAACACAATTTGAACAACCAAAAGATAAGATAACCGTTGTATGTGGGTAAGGTTATATCACGTGAAAGGTTTAAAGAGCTAGCTATAGCTAGCTAGCTGTGTTGCCGAGTATTTTTTGGTACAAAGCCTGAGCGATTTCAGCAGGGCCAACTGTTCTTTCCATGGAGTCCTTAATTATCTAGGAGAATCTGGGGTAATCCTTAGTCTTTAGTCTGTAAGTGTGACCAGGTAAAGACACAGGAGTATAGGGGCAAAAGTCTGGGGATAGATAGCCAGCTGAGCCAGGGGCTTCGGCGGGTCCAGCCAGCTATTGTGGCCGATAGATTCAATTTATAAATTGTGTAAAATTTTCAATGCTTTTATATGCTCTTAAATTGTAAAATTTTTTTTTTTGGTTTCTCAAACTCGTCGAATATATGCATTAGCAGGTCCAGCATACATGCTGTAATCTTTGCTATCGTTCTTAGTCGTAGTCGTGCTTCTCTGCTGCATGTGTTGCATTTGCCTCGTACTTGCCTTTGCTATAAAAGAAGAAGAACCAATTGAAGTAATACTGTTGCTACTAGTAGAATTCTTCATATTCGACTGTTGATGAGAAGATGCTGATGATGATGATGACGACGACGATGGTTGAATATGGGGTAGGCCTTGCACCCTAAATTGTGAAGAAGAATATTGTTGTATACCTGTAACAGTTTGTGGTTGAACAGGGGCAGTAGCAACAGCACTTCTGTGCCCCGTAATAAACTCATGTCTTAAAGCTTGAGCTGGTCGAGGTCGTTTCTTTGGATCCCATCTAAGCAATTCATTAAGAAAATCTAAGAATACTGGGTCATCATTTTTCACTACCTGATTTAATCGCCGAGAATTAGGCTGTTTCTGATCTCCACGTTTAGTAACCACTATTCTTGGATTACCCAAACTATCAAAAAATAACCGTCTTCTTGTACATCGACTAATTAACGGCTTATCAGGAGGACCAAAGATTTCCATAATACAAGCCACCTGCTCTTGTTCATTTTCGCCCATGAATAGAGGTCGACCAGTCAGTAACTCGGGTACAATACATCCTAAGCTCCACATATCTACAGGTCGACCATAAGCCATTCCTAACATGACTTCAGGAGATCGATAGAATCTCGATTGAATATAAGTATAAACTCTTTCAGATTCGTAACATGAAGACCCAAAATCGATAATTTTAATCCGTCCGCTCTCCGCATCGCATAACATAATATTCTCCGGTTTAAGATCACAATGAATAATAGATTTCGAATCAAGAAAACTTAATGCTTCTAACATTTGATGGGTGAAATATCGAATTAATGGCAATGGAAGTCCCTTGTAATTATTAAACTTGATTAATTCATACAAGTTTATTCCTAATAGTTCACTAGTAATACAAAGATGTTCACGAAAATTCAAATGATCAAGATATCGCACCATATGGGATTTATCATGTGGGTCCCAACCTGATAATGATCGAAGTAAGTCTGCTTCTATAAGTGCTTGCATATGAAGTCGTTTCCTATTTATGATCATTTTCAAAGCAACCAATTTCCCACTACGATGGTCTACACATTTAAGAACTTTACCAAAACTACCCTTACCAAGCACTCCTAATATACGATATCTATAAGCAACATGATCGCCTATAGCCACCCGGTAATCTCCCTTATCATCGTCAAATCCAAAATTGCTCACAGTACGACGAATATCACCAGCTATTTTTTTGGCATCAGGTTGGCCACAAAAATATACATGACGATAATCTAAAATTTCGCCCTTTTCATATATATTTAATTGATTAGTTTTCGATGCTACAGCTGGAGTCATCGGTTCAATAACAAGTTCGCCCTTGGCTTGTAATTCTTTGACGATTCTTCCTGTTTCTTCTACATCAGGTTTAGTTGTTATTAAACTTTTCATAATTGCCCGTATTTCTGCTAGATCCACATTATTACTGGTAGTATGAAAATCAGCATTGAAATCAGATTGAGCTTGAGCTTGAGCTTGAGCTTGAGTGTGAGCATTCTTAGTAGTAGTACTACTACTATCAGATGGGAATCCGATTTGAGATATACGACGATAATTTTCATAGGGAGATAAAAGCATTCGTCGGGTAGCGGTAGAACTTTGCTGACCATTACGAGGGGTCGCTGTTGTCCATAACTTTGAAACGGTTGATTTCGATCGGATTGCTTGTCTGGCAGGAGGTGTAGCGTTTCCGTTATTGATGGATATACTAGTAGATGAAGCAGTATTAGTAGTTGTAGAATGATAATGATTTGAAATCCCATTATTAAAATCAGGAGAATTGAGATCCGGAATATTCTTTGTTGGGTTATGATTGGCATCAACCGGTCGAGGATGAATTCGAGCTGGCATATTTAATGGTCTATAAGGAGATTTGGCACTCAGTTGATGCTTTGGTCCAGGGCTATTGTTACCACTAACAGAGAGACCTGCATCCGTAATGGCAGATTCCAAATCGGATCTTCCTATGATATCTGGAAGAGTCTGAGATCTGTGAACTGGATTAAAAGGATGAAGAGGTGGTACGGCTCCTTTGGGGGTAGCACCATGTTGATGGCCTGTTGAGGGGTGGTTATTTTGATTACGAGTGTTATCGTGATTCATTTGATGATGATGATTTGGCTGTTGCTGTAGTTTTGGCGGCTGCGATGGCTGAGCGAGTCTAAATACGTCACCAGTGCCAGAAAAAGTTGAAGATCGTGAACTACGTCGATCGACTGTTTTATTTGTTGTGGGTTTCTGAGGAGATGCTAGTCGGTATTGATTAAATGACACAACGTTATTATTATTCCCAACATATCTAATAGAAGATGATAGATTATTATTATTTGTTGCTCCCGCCAAATTGCTTATACTGATAGAATTACTTAAAGTAGGTGAGTTATATGTGTTGTTCTCTCCTCCACCAGCAGCATTAGATACATGGCTTAACGGTAAATCGCTACTAAAAGACCTCTTTGGACGAAGAAAATGTGAATTATCAGCTTTTGGGGCAGTCACAGAGACGATTCGAGATTCTCGGGCTGCTGATGATTGCCCTCGTATAGACGGCCTTGACCCTCTTACCTGATCTGGAATTGGCGGTACAGGAGGAACCGAATCAACAACAAATCGACGGGTGTTTGGTATTGGAGATAAGGACAACCTAGAGGATTGCCGCCTGATATTCTGTTGAGTGGGTGGTAATTTCAAATTATTGGCGGTAATAGAAATTACATCTGGTTGTTGTTGCTTTTGTCGTTGATGTTGTTGCTGCTGTTCTTGATTTTGTGGGCGATTAGCAGTCATGGAAGCTCTCTCTTGGTTGTAACGATGGGAAATTACATTCGTTGAGTTGCTATCCATTCCATCAGGATCTCGCTTTTCTTGTGCTATTAGGGTACTTCTTCGCCTTGATTTGGGGTTTACAAATCCCGTAGGTCCTGACGTACTTGTTTGAAGTGAGAGTGTCGGCCGTACTTCTGTTCCCGTGGCTACCCTTGTGCCTGATCCTCCACCTGACCCACCCCGTATTTCTCCATCTATATTCCTATCTATTGTTTCATAGTTTGTATTAGCACTCGTAACATAACTATGGCCAATCACAGATGTTCTTGATCTCAAATTAGGTTTACGAAGCCCAACAAGAGGTTGATTACTTGGAACTGAATTTACATTTGCATTCGCATTCGCATTCGCGTTTCCAGTCTGGGTTGAAGGGGCCACTCTAAACAATGGGATTGATGAAGGAGATCCATTGACCGTGTTATTACTTGATAATCTTCTATGAACCTGACCAATGACGTCAGCGGCCGGCCGCTTAGGAACACTTCCATTATTAATAGGTTTTGAGCTTGAAACAGGTAAAGATGAAGAAGGATACCGTCTATACAATAATAGTTAGTAATGACAAATCGTTGGAAAAAAATTGCAATCAAATATTTCAATGTTATACTTACTCAGTTCCAGATAACACACGTCTTTGACGGACACTATTGCGCGTTGCAGAAGCCGGTAGGTTTAAGAACCCGTAGAGGTCTGAAAAGTTAGAAACAAAAATATCACAAGGTGTCTCTGTCATGGACAATTTTCGGTTTCCCTTTTTTAAACTTACCAGAATCCACTGACGACACGGCCATGGTGTGCACAAGGCGCAAGGGGTTAATTGAGTCAATGCACTTTGGCCAATTGGAGTGAGATTTTAGAATGATTATAATCTAATAGAGAGGGATGATTACATGCATGCCCCTGAAATTGAAATGAGTGAACCAATTAAACCAGAGCAATAGAAATTGCTGTTTTGTTTTAATTACTCGTCAATTGAACTATGAACCTATAATTCTCAATTTCGATCTGTCAGTTGGAACTCACACCAATCCACTGTATCAGAAATAAAGAGAGATTTCGTCCAACCCAAATGGAAATTTTGATGGCTGCTTAAATGGCTGGTTAAAATTTGCCAATTATGTGTCCCCTGAAAATGGCTCAAATCCACTTAAATAATAACAAAGAAATTGTAATATAGCAATACCAGCCAAGAACACCAATCAGTTGCTATTTACAAAAAATTTTATATATACACGCAACCACAATATTTTGACAGAAGGTCAAGTTGATGATCGATCTCTCTTTTCCACGTAAATGCTAAGTAACCTGTTATCACCTTTTAACTACCTAACCGTAACTGACTAATAATAATTTATGTAATAGGATCAATATTGATCACTAAGCATAGACTATTTTTGACTAATAATTTATGTAATAGAGACGCTATTGATTAAGTAAGCATTTATTTATTTCGATATTGTAAAGTTCCTCCGCGTTTCTAGCTTCTTCGCCTGGGTCATACCTGGCCCGGTTCTATCTTGTCTTTGGCGGTGGGGCTCTGTCCTTTGACTCCGTTCTTTTATTCTGTCCTCAGTTGTCAACCGTCATGTATTCGGTGTCTGGAGCTCTCCAATGCTTCATTCCATAACAGGCGCATTATAACTAACTGCCACCGCAAGCCAACATGTCGCCATATAAGCAGATAGAATATTCTACGGCCTCATAATCATTTTCCACCAAGTTTATCGGCGGGTGCCCTAGCCTTCTAGGATCCACCAGCAATGAAGATATACCTCTCTCGCCTATCTCATCTCATTCTCTGTCATACTCTCACATCTTTCCCTCCTTTCCTTGTTCTCATTTATTTTTTCTCATAGAATATTTTTTAATTATGTTATTATATGCATAAAATAGACTTTTCACCAGTTTATCTCAAAGAATTATGGACCTCCTGTGAGTTTCAAATGTCCAGGTTAAGTAAATGATCGTGCATTTGACGTGCGCGTCGTTCGCGTGCCACGGTACGTGTTAGAAACGCGTTCGTGCGGCTTGATGTACATGTAACATGTGGGAAGTTCTCCCACTGCAAACGCTGATGTTTAAACAAATATCCCAATACGGGATATAACTACCTATTCTATCCATATATTCAACTACATAGTTCTATTTGGTCGATTCAACATGATCAACAATTATTATTATTACAAATTATTATTACATCCAAGAAGTAGTATTTGGGCTAATTAATCTATAGACTAATTAGTTGTTTTCAATATAGAAACAGATTCTTATCTTTAAAAATTATATTTGAACTGGGGTGGGTTAGGTTTAAATTAACTAATCTTCTCACATACAGTTGTAACGGTGTACTCGTACAAATATTAATATTCAGCTAGACTCGGCTAACCATTGCTGTGCCTCCAATGAGGGCCGGCCTCCGGCGGCTGGGGCTACTCCCAAGAAGGACTAATAATTGGCCTCTATGAGGTTTTCAAAACCGCCAAAGGCACATTAACGTATATGGTCAAAGCTTTGCTATGTCAACCGTCGTCATTCCATATGTTAATATCCAGAAATAGTTAACACCATGAAACCTAGAGCAACGAGAGTAAGGAAGACTTGTGATTGTAGTTGTTTCTTCGAACAACGCAGGTAATTAACTTAGTTAACATTACCATAGTTAACTTTTGATGTAACGGTGAACTGGTTATAACGTTAACTTATTCATCAGATATATAAATAACTAACACATTAACTTGTTCAATACCACATCATCATCATCATGAACTTTAAAATCAAATCAATCAATCGCCTTCAAATTTAAAATTTAAAAAGTTTCTCGGCTAAAGAAAAAAATAAAATAGTATCCATAACTTATTAATCATAGTGAATTGATTCTGCGAACGTCCCTTTTGCCTGTTTAAGTTACCTCAGATCTAACCGAGTTTCCAAACTACGGTCACTAATCCAGAGTTTAATTCTGCCAGATTTGGAGATCAACCCACTATATCATGCACGAATCGTAACGTGATTCTATTCCAGTTAAGGAAATAGATATGCATATTTATTTATATATAAAGGAATAAATGAAACCACTGATTTAAAACGTCTTTCTAAAGATTTCATTCATGCTTTGACTAATAGCTAACATTATTACTACTGATCTTATTTACAAGTATTATAAACCATACTGACCTTCCTTGTTGACTTCTTACCATTCTCTTTTACATCGATCTCCAGACAATGAGCTCCCAAACGAATTGTTTAGAAGCAGAGAATCCGGGCCGTGCTTATGTGCAAGGAAAATTAGATGAGGACGGACCTGCCTTGTTTCACGATATACGGATGAATAATAAATGCTTTTCTCATCTTTTAGAAGTATTGGAGAGTTCTGACCCTATAACTCAAGAGAGATACATTGATCCTGAAGAAAAATTATACATATTTCTATATGTTTCTGCCCACAATGCTGTGATCGGAACAGCAGCAAATCGATTTAATCATTCGACCAGCACCATATCTAGAGCATATAGCGAAGTGCTGTACCGTCTCCTAGAGGTCAGGAACAACTTCATAAAATACCCCGACGACAATGCACCAGTACCAGATATAATAGCTCGTGCTGAAGGGAAATACTTGCCTTACTTCAAAAATTGTATTGGGGTCGTAGGTGGGATATCGATTCCGGCTGGGTCTCCAAACGACACTGTTGGCCTGAATGTATCTGTTGCCAGTTCTTTTGATTTAAAATTTGTTAGTGCCAACTCGGGATATGAAGGATCGGCGCAATATGTTATAACCGATGCACTACGGAGTGGTACATTTAAGATTCCAGATGGTGGCAAGTTCTATTTGGCTGATGCTGGGTATAATTGTGATGATGGACTTTTGACTCCATTTCGTGGTGTTACATATAACCCAGGCGAAGAACCTCGGAATGCGGATGAACTTTACAATGTGGGCCATGAATCTTTGATGAAACCAGTTGAACGTATGATAGTACTGTTCAAACGTCGGTTCCGAGTGTTGAGAGAGGCGGTGAAGCTTAATACCCTCGATCAACGAGATATAGTTGTTGCCTTGTG
The DNA here is from genome assembly GCA_030583505.1 of Sugiyamaella castrensis. NCBI lineage: Eukaryota > Fungi > Ascomycota > Dipodascomycetes > Dipodascales > Trichomonascaceae > Sugiyamaella > Sugiyamaella castrensis. The sequence goes on from JAJMIF010000080.1 coordinate 76,606, forward strand.
TGTTGTTCATAATATTATACTTGAGGTTGATTATCCGGTGGATGTGTTGGAGAAATATCTTAACAATGAATCCGATGACAGCGACTAATATTAAAGCAAATCAAACGGAAAAGGAGAGGTACGCAACAGACAGACTTGAGATTATATATATTGTAGAGATTTTAAATACCTTTATATTTCATTCTTGATCTGAAGATGTATCGACATTCTTCCTCCGAGAGACCTCTAATAGCTCTATTAATATCATTCCCCTGCGATCAAGACAGAACACTACGATCTAAACGAACGTTTTGTCCCGAGTTCTCTCATCGTGGGAAAAGCTCCATATATTTTCTCCGTCAAATCGGCGTCAACGATATCTTGTCGAGTTCTCGTGGATCGCTGAGCGCATCTGAAAGACAAAACTTCCGCCAGATAAGCTGGCTTTATCTGCAAGAGATTTTTGGAGAATTTACCTTATTTTTTCTGATACTTGAGGAGGATGTCAAACTTGGAGGAGTAGAATTGATCCAGGGGCATAAGGCCTTCAAATGATAATATATATTAGATATGTGAGAAGATTAGTTAATCTAAACCTAACCCATCTCTAGCTCTAATATGTTCACGTGATATAGAGCCGGTGAGCTAGCCAGCTAGCCCCATATATTTTGTCAAGAAAACTGCTTTGACTTTTTAATTTATACCGTATTCTACGGGATTGAAATCAAATCCAACCTCTGATATAATTTCATTCATTCAAAAAGTAATCAGATCTTATTCAATCAATCAGATCCAATTGGTTATCATACCATCCTCAAAATATGAGAAACGAAAGATCAACTGCTTTTAAGCTTATCTTAGTTCAACTCATCTACGAAAAAGGCGAATCATCATTCACAGAAATAGCTCAAGATTTGAATCATCATCCTTTATTAAAGAATGAAACTAAACATAAACCAACTTCCCCAAGAGAGTGTGAGAATTTATATAACGAATTACTTGAGGAAGAAGGGCTAGAGAAGAAACAAGAAGACGAAATCAAAAAGAGACAAAGGGATGATGATGGTCATGAGACTAGTGAATCACAACATAATAAAAAGCACGTTCCTCAATGGGTTGAGAAACTTGCGAGGATTATATATGTGAAATACACTAAGGAGGTTGTTGAGATCATCGAAAAGGATGAAGCTGAATTTCGTGAAGTATTTGATAAATTAGAAAAGTTGAAGAAGGAAGTGAAGTGAAATTCATATGGTACACTTGTCGTCGTCTTCAGAATTACATTCGCATCGGCCAGGGCTTACCTACTATGTCTGCCTAACCGTTCAGCCTCAGACGGTCCTCTGGCTAAACGTCTGATGGAAGAAACGAAAAAGTTGAAAACACTTCATATGTGAGCTACACAGCCCTCCTCAACAGACCGACTAATTTTGGTTGCGTCGAAGACACCAGACACGTACCTTTATAGTAGACAGAATTATTTTACAAACAAGGTACCTGCATTGGTCGCAAGTTACTAAGGCAATTAAAATCACAGGCACTTGGGAAAACATTCGGCAGAAATATATAAAAAGAACGGAGGTTGTTTAAAATTACATAAAATTTAAATAATTCATTAAAACTATTTAAATTAGTTCAGTCATAATTTGGTGATGTTGCACAATAGATTGATTGCAGCGGGGTGCTGGTATTAATCCGGAACAATGATGGAAATGGTCCAGATTAATTCGTCGAAAGGAGATTGACTGAGATTGAGAGGAGTATAGACGAGATTCTAAACCAATGCAGGGAGAATAAAAGGAGTAAAAAGTTGTCTCCATCTGGTATATCTCAGCTGGATATTACAGCTTATACCGGCCATACTGGAAACCCACTTGGACCTATACTTATTTTACCTATGAAAAGAGGACGAGAGGACGGCGGGGGAGTAACGAACATGCTTCCGAATATACATCGACCTTACACTGATAAGAGCTTGACAGAGGAAGAGCTCGTAGCAAAGCCTTAGTCTGTCTGCAAAGATAGTTGAAGAAGGGACGTTTGTTACTGTCGCGGCGAGCACAGAAGAAGATTATGTTCCAAAAGTGCGGAAGTTCATTGAGTGGGCTTGGAAGTCGCCTGACATAAGATCGAAGTATCCGCAACTGGTTACCGGTAGAAGGGCATTAGTTCATCCAGTCAGAATCAGCAAAAATTGGCTTGGAAAACCATAGAAGGCGTAACAAATGCATTATCAAAGCTTCAAGTGTTGCAGAAATCGGTCTTTGGTTCTGGTTTCCCAGGCTTGGAAGTTGATTTGTGAAGATAAACTCCGATTTCTCACCCCGCTTGCGGACCATCAGGAATTGAAGCAATTCAAAAGATTCATGAAAAACGAGACAAACACATTTAGGCGATTAAATGGAACAGATAAAGGTACAGGCACTGCGAGTGACGGATACGAAATACCCGAGCTTGAAACATTGGGACGCCTGGCGTTGTTCAAAGAGCAAGAATTCAATCTCTGGGTATCTATGCTTATGTGTCATAGTTTTATGTTAAGGGGAGATAATGCACGATCAGCAGAGTTGTCAGACTTCTATATCAGGGATGTTATGCAACAGAATGGGGGTAAAGGTCCCCCGAATTAATTACTGTTTGCAATGAGACAATCAAAGACGAATCGATCGGGAAGAATTGAATATACTGGCCCATATCCTCATGAAACTCCATTTTTATGTTTACATTATGCTATAGCTGCCTCTTTGTTCTGGCGATACCGTAAGACTGACGATGATAAAAGTAAAAAAGATTCAATAGAGTTGCAAAGAAAATGAAGCGTGGAAGATATGTAAAACACCCTTTTCCAGATATTTCCCGTAGATCAGCATAGTACTGGATCAAACTGTTTATTGCCCCTTCTAAAACAGACGAGGACGGACAATCACAACGTATAGAAGTTGATCGATCATGGCACTACGTTCAGACTGCTGACATTTTACAAAAAGCAGGCACTCACGTTTTCGGTTCATGATCACGCTATTGTGAATTTATTGGCCTTCCAAATGCCAGTATTGCTCAGTCTGGTAAATGGAATACGTCGCCTCTTGTACAGAGCTATCTAACTGCTGTTCCTCGTACACGCATGCATGCTTTGGGAAGGTTCGCCTCAGCAAGGCTATTATTTACCCAGGGCTCATGGACCAAAAGTTCCCGACGCCCTCAAAAGACCCTTCATCAACGAATATCTTGCTGCCTTAAAGGAGAATAAGTTCGAGACTAATTTGGTCCCGGATAAATCCTTAAAAAAAACGAAGAAGTAGTGCCTGATGTTATTGTCAGAAGTGTCCATCAACAATGATGATCTTACTGAAAATGAGCATCTCAACCTATCTAATATAATTGATGAAAAAGAAAGAAGAAGAAGAGGAAGAAGAAGAAGAAGAAGCGGTAGGGAAAAATTACAACCGGGAAGATACTGCAACCACGACCGATGCAAGCCGTAATACGACGAACGAAAAAAGCGTGAGCGCTCACTGCATTGTGACACAATAAAAGTCAATGATCTTGTACTCTTTTTCGACTATCTCAGAGAAACTTTTATCCAAGATCGGCTATTTATTATAAAGGGAATAGGAAGTGAGGATATACAAAATAACCCTGTTTATAATGCTCCAATTTCCCGATCCTCAGACTATCTTGCTTCTGCTGATCGACAGGAACAACATTTCCAAGAGGGAGTGTCGGAAAGCGCTGTCGAAAGATTGCAAACTAGTTTGCTGCACGAGTCAATGCACCAATTGCATGTTTCATTACTGTCGACGAAAAAATCCAAGCACAATTTCGTATCTGAAGATAGGAAGGAAGGAAAGAAGCAGTCGGGGAGCCAATCTGAACATTCTGTCTTAGCAGTTGCAGAGTCTGAAAGAGTTGTTCTCGAATTATGTAAGACTAAATGAGAGTCGCCATGAGCAATCTGAAGTCGACTCATTAAAAGCATCTGAGAACGCCTATCGGACATTTATTGAATCTCTTGAATCTCGAAAGAGGTCTCTTGAATCTCAAAGAGGTTGTCTTGAATCTCAAAAGAGATCTCTTGAATCTCAAAAAAGGTCTCTTGAATCTCAAAAGAGGTCTCTTGAATCTCAAAAAAGATCTCTTGAATCTCAAAAGAGGTCTCTTGAATCTCAAAAAGATCTCTTGAATCTCAAAAAAGGTCCCTTGAATCTCAAAAGAAGTCTCTTGAAGCTCAGCAAATAGTCGTTGAATCGGAACGTATGAAACTCTCAATTATCAGCGCGCAAGGTCTCATGCCGCTGTAAACGTTATGTCCGTCCCGCAGAACTCTGTTACACCGAATCTACATACAAAACAGCAGCAACAGCTACCAATAACTTACAGTCCAATGATGAATTCGGGTACCATATGAATCAATGGCCTAAACTTGTGCAGAGGAGACTTAAAATGAGTACTATGCTGGACTGGGGGAATGCCCAAGTCTAGTGAATCAACATAAGAGGTTGCAGCAGCTTGCTAAAGAAAAAAAACCGTCTCCTCTCATCGGCTAAAGGGGGCCGTTCCTTTTCCAGGAGAAAAGCTTTCGTAACAAGGGTCAACGAGTATGCGAAGAAGAATAGTGTTGATCCACTTGAGCTCGTGAAGCGCTTCGACCGTTTTCTTGACAACTCGAAGACGAATGGTGTAACGTTAATACGTTATATCAACTGATTACTTATTAGAACAAATTTAAAGACGAAGACATATTGGCATCTTATCAATAATTATTATGTAGTGAAACTTGTGATTTTGGGATCTCAGATCTGTATTTAACTGGTTTGTACAAATAACACAAAATAAATCTAAATTTAAATCTTTTAAAATATTCTATGTGCGCTTGAAACCCCGAGTGTAAGGAACCTACCTACTTAGTTCTCGGGAGTTACCATATTACAGCTTTTCGATTTTCGACCCATTTTTGTGAATTTTCTTGCGCATTAAAATTTCCTGCAGGACTACTCAATTACCACGCACTACATGATAGCGGCAGGACGCCGCTGTACGACGTTGAGCCGACAGAGGTATTGGGGCAGCAGTGGTTCCTTGCTCGAGAAACCACTCAACCCGAGCGAACCGAGCTACGGGGTCGGGGGCATAGCCCCAGCCAACGGAGGAAATACGGAGGCATGCCACCAGCTGTGCTCGTACAATTGGTGTTAACCGGTCGAACACAGCTATATTGACAGGGTATTCGGTCCAGGACTGATAGCAACTGACTAGCTAAAAGGTAGAGAACCAGGTATTCCTTTTGTATTTCACTACTAAGATAGACAACTAGAACAATAATAATAATAATAAGAGACAAACACAAATAGTATATAGACTTGCCATAGGGCAAGCGTAATGAAGAAGAAGTAGAGGGTCTACTAGACACTACACACCCACAGTGTGCGTTCCAATCAAACCCTAATATATTATTTCGTCAGTTTATATTTTCTTATCATTCGTTTATTTATTTTATTCTTCTTATATACATATCGAACTTTGAATTTATTTTATTATATAATATCTTTGATTAACGTCAAGATCTTAACTAGCACAGACTGCAGTATTGGATACTACTGGATTCAATCTGGAATCCCTGTTAGATAAGCTCTTCTAACAAGGTAGTAACCCCTATTCCTAACTAGTTACAATCGTGACTTTCTATAGCTAGATCGATATAATTCGAAAGAAAGCACAACAGTCTCTGTAACTGATCATTTTTGGTTAAACTCTGCCTTTGTTACTGTTAATTTTAACCTCGGCACTCACATGATCTTCTAAGTTAATTAAGGGTATGGGCAATATTCCATCCACATTCGGAGAAGACCATTTAATCCATGCTTTCATACATTCAATTCAAGTCATTCCCCAGATTTCAATATTATTTTGTCTTATCTTCTAAATCATTTCAAAATTTTCGTGTGGAAGGATTTTATCATAACTTTTATTTATTTATTTTGGTTCTATCTTCACTTATGTTTTGATTTATTATCGACCCATTAAAAGTCAGAGATCATATTTTTCAAAATCTGTTCTTTCTGTGGAACATAGGAATAGTTGTTTCGTATTTTCCAAATTCGTTATTTCTGTGGAATAGTTAGGGTTGAAGTTTTTCATAAGAAATATAATAATCTTGGAGCTTGGTCTTTAACAGGCTATTTCTAAATATGCCTGAGACAATAACAAGTCCATCATCCTCATCATCATCCTCATCATCATCATCATCATCATCATCATCACCCGGTATATTGGCCACATCAAGAGAACATGCTGTGGATTATTTTATGAATATAATATCACGGAATTTGGCATCCCCTCACCCTCACCCTCATCATAAACCAAAAACTGAAGTTGAAGTTCCTCCTAGTCTTTCAGTGGCAGTTATAGCTTCAAGCTTATCTCGTATAAACAAAGGGTATGTAGTACGATCATGAGATGTAAACATTCCTTTCCATTCATTCAAACGATATTGAGACTAAGGTCTGCTCTCAAAGAGGTCTGAACCAAAGACATCAAGGGCGCATAGGTTAGGACTCTAATAAGGATCAGAATAGAGATTCTCATCACAGCATTAACTTGTGTATCCTCTTCCCGCTGCCTCCTACACTCTTTTTCTTCGCTTGATAAGTCCCGGTTCCTAGTACATTGGTAATTCCAATGCTGTTGTTCTTCTCGGCGGTTTCTAGAGGGTTGATCGAAAGTGCAGGAACGGGGTCTCAGGCAAACTTGGGTCTCTGACTTTATCGCGCCTAAACTTCGATGTCATGAAATGGACCTGTCCCTCTTTTTCCTCCAACGGCTGGGGTGTAGGCCTCCGGTTGGTACCTAGCTCTGACCGCGTTTAAGAGTCAGCTTGGGGCCCACCTCGGTCACTAGAAGGTGCATACTTTTTTGAACTAAATGAATTCTAACATATAAAGAACCAAGTTATTAGGCTATGTTCAACCCTACATCATAAGATTTACTTCGTGGAGACATCCTGCTTACACTATATCTATTCTATGCATTTATACTGTTATATGTTTCCGACCTTACCTAATTGTTTCACTACCATTATTGGCTATATTATTCGGAATAATGGTCCCTGGTTATGACCATAGACATCCTCTTCCGGATTATTTATTACCACAGAAAGGGATGAGACAGTCAGAATACAATGTGATAGATCCACCAGAGGAGATAGAAGCGATGAAAGCGGCAGCGCTCGCTGCTAGTACGACGAGCACGTCATCGTCATCTTCAGTAAAGAAGAATACAACGACCACGACGACAATGACTACATCACCAAAGGTGGTGGCGACAGCAGCAATTTCATCAATACAAAAAAAATTGGATGCTAAAGCTGTATCAATTATGAATGGTGACAGTAATATGAATTGTACGAATCAGGAAAATAATAGTACTAGTGAATTATTATTAATTTCTAATGAAGACAAAGAAGAATCAAATGATATGTTAGCATCTATACGACAATTACAAACGTTATTAAATGATATTGCTAATTTATTGGATACAATTGAAGACTTATATTATGGAATAGGGAGTTTTGTGGGAGACGAACGACGATCAACTGCTCTTTTCTTACTTTTATTAATGGGAATTTTTATATTACCCATAACTGCATCATTCATACCGCTAAATCTGGCTTGTGCATTAGGAGGATGGGCTGGAGTAGGGATGTTGCACCCAGTAATTAATGAAAAAGTTAAACAATTTGAAATTGCATACCTTGAGGATCAAGAAGCAGCAATTGAAGAAATTTTTGAAGATTATGAACAACGAGATGTAATTATTGATGAAATTGGCCCAGAAGATGAAAGGGTTGTAGAAATCTTTGAATTACAACGTCAAGGATTAACACCAAGATTATGGGATCCATGGGTATTTACACCATTAGTTTATAGTGATCAGTCAATTTATCGGATTTCCGAAGATCGACCTTCTGGATGCAGATATCTTGAATCAGTTTTAGCTCCTCCAGGATGGTATTTTGATGATGAAAATTATCTATGGTTAGTTGATGAGAATACTAAAGCTTGGGTATTAGATAGAGGAGTAAGGAATGTCGAAATTGATCTTGATGAGCATTGGGCATATGATTATAAGGATGGAAAAAGAGGAGAATGGCGTCGTCGACGTTGGATAAGGCGATGCTTTCGGGGAGCTTTACCTCCTAGAAGGAGAAATAGTTCTTAATTAACTGCTAGCATGACTGACTGCATTGACTGCATAGTTATTAAACATTGCGTCAATATAGCCTGTTAATGAGACATGTCACCAATGAATTGATTGAACTGTCTTGTCTTGGCATCCGTATACGAAAGAGTACTTAGAATTGTAAATACCGTAGAACTAGAACTGCTGTACCAGGCTACGGTCAGTCTTTTAACGCAAGCTCATTCCGAATAGAAAGATGAAGAAAAAAAAATTGTGGTTCGCTGGTTGTCAATCTTTTGGTCTACCCGGTCGATCCCACGCTAGCTGTTGCCGGTTCTCCATCCCTGCTCCATACCAACCTTAGTAATGATAATCTTTCTGTAGTTGGTAGTAGTCCACTTGTTGAAAAGTAGTTATTATTGGAAGATGACGGGTGACCTAACGATTTTAGGTTGCTGGCTTGGTCTTATAAAGTTCTGTAACGTCCCAAAGAGTATGTCCACATGCTCTACGGCATTTTTAAACGAACAGATATCCATGAATTAGTTTAAGTTGGCCACTACCTAATCTGGAAAACTACATGTAGTCTATGACCAGATTTGGGTAAGTCACGATATTGCGCGAGATTCTCGCGCTCGAGCGCGCTTCTTGTTGTTGGCTAACCAAATCTGAGTGACTAACAAACCTTATCTGCCTCAGCCCTTAGATCTTACTAGGCACGAGTGGTTTAGAAATAACAGGTTAGATGGTTAACAATTAACCACTCGAGCACAGTGAGAGCAAGACTCTGGCAGTTAATATGCTTAGTGCAATTGACTCAGCATTGACTCACTACACACTACTCTCAGTATTCTCTCACTTACTCACCACACTGACTTTAGCAATAACCTGTTAATGTTAACGTTAAGTAACTGGTCACTCACTGTTGTAAGTGCATATGCGGGGATGTTTGCCGCCTTAATCAGTCAGTGCCTATAAATAACTTCGAAAATAAGGGATGACAGATAGCCGCACACAAAAAAATATATATACAGTATAGACATATATATTTTAGATATAGGAAGGAATGGAGGGCGATCTTAATAGGGATATACTCAAGGGGAAAAGCAATTAATGGGGGATCAACCGAAGAGACAACTGAAGGGATTAACTAATCCTCATTAAATAGTAGGGGCTTCCCTGGGGCGGGAGCTTTAACTAATGGGGCGAAGGGGGGTTTCAACCTATTCTGCCTCTTCGTCCTAGTCCTGATTAATTGAAGTTAGGGGGAGGTTCGACTAATACACACTGAAAAATATCGTTTCTCATGTAAAAGCAGCTATTAAGATTTTCAACCAATTTTGTAATAACGTTAGGCTAATTTATTCTACACAGTAGTATTATTATTATAACGTTAAAGATCTACGATACCCGGTGTACATATCATAACTTACATGTGTCAAACTACTTCTGATCATAGACCGTAGAACCCGTTTCCTCGGTTACAACAATCTCATTGGTTTATTGAACTGAAAAAATGCACGAAGATAAGTTTATACATGTGAAGGCATGGGATCTCTCTTGATTCATTTTTCAATTAAAAAATTATTTACATGTAACAAAGTTAGTTTAAATTTATGCTTCTTTGAACTTAAAGAGTGGACTTATCTGCGTCGATATTTGCTGAGCATATGCGAGTTAGACCATTTAACCCGTTTTATTGTTATTTAAAAGACATTCTGCACATTGAAGTATAACTGGTTAGAGGTTATTATAGCTGATCATGCTTGGTAAGATCTGGATGCCAGATCTAACTGTTAAGAACTTTTAGTCGGACATTCTTGCAAAAGCTTGCATACGGCGCCTATCATGCTAGATCATGTCTAAGCTCAACGGTTGATCATGTACTTATTTACGCAAACAAAATTAACTTAAAAAGTTAAGTTAGTTAACGTTAAGTTACGTGTCGACTAACTTATACAGTAACAGCTATGCAACTTTAGCCACTTGGACTTTTAAGGTGTCATTTATGTCATGAAGCTTCAAATGGTGGGGGAAGGAAGAAAGGGGGGGTGAGCAGAACTTTTGTTGTGTTGTTGTGTTGTGTTGTTGTGTTGTGTTGTTGTGTTGTGTTGCTGCGTGTATTACTTTCTGTTAGTGCCGTAATGAACCATGTTTTTACAAATTCGGAATACCAAGCTGCGAATTGAAGGAATTAACATTCTTGTGACCTGTCCAGAAAAACAAAAATATCCAACAAAATTTCTCGAATGAATAGACCGGTGCAAAAGAAGTTAGAACCGAAACTGGGAAGGGATGACTGATGGTAGGAGTACTACAGATTACAGAATTCTATTAGGAATGATCACGACAATTTTCGTTATTATTTCTCACAACTACAACTAAACTAACTATTTTTGAGAGATAGGAGGTAGGTGCTTCGCCACAACAGCGGGAGGCAAAGTTACACTGTGTAATTAGGATTTGTTTCTGCGATAGATATTTGTCACCCTATCCTAGGCAACAAACCATATTGAGTCTCCAGCGCCTAGAGCACACTGCCCTATGGAGTCCACTCGCAAATGCCCAATCCATCTGCTCTCACTAATTCTTCCACGGCAGCAACTTCCACGGCAGCAACTTCCACGGCGGCTTTTTCTATCGCAATACATTAGTTTGCTCTCTAACGAAATAAACAAGTGAGGCAATAAACATATTTATGCAATAACCACTGATTCTTTTTAGTGGCCATTAAGTTAACATGAACTAGAATTTGTATTCTACTTCTACATTCCTCGGACTTCCCGGTTTTGAGCTGTCAAAAAAATCCTTAACCCTGCTACTTCTGCTTCTGGATAGTACCTGTAGTTTCTAAAATCAATATCAATCACCATATTTAAAAATGCATGAATATTTTTATTTATAATTGATTGATTGATAAAATTAGCCCCCCTCAAACTTAGAGCCTAAATTTAACTTTCGATTTCGCTCTAAAAGGTTGTTTATCAGACCCTTAAATTATCCAGTTCTAGTAATAAAATTTCTCCATTTGTTAATTACCTGAAATCCACCCGCTTACAGTAATAAAAGTTTAGGTTAATGTTGATTTTTTGATTTTTGAGTAAATTGCCTTTTAGGTTATCGTTGGTTGCAAGCTCATTTTTTCACTTGCATAACCCACAGATCTCTGAAGATCTCTTTAAGATCCCAAGATAAACTCATATACAATCATTACCCCTTCTGTCTTAAACCTTGCCCCGACCACCAGAAAAAGATTATAGCAATATTTATGCTATTGCATGCAGTACAGAACAAAAAAGCGGCCAAAATTTAGCGCTCATTCTAACGCAGGGTTCTACTCTTAGATCTATACCGCGCGTTGGTTTCATTAAATTTATAGGGGTAATGAGAAAAACAACTGAACTCACAAAAATCCGAAGATAACCGGAAAGAAAATGCCAACAAATTAATGGAGATGAAGGAAGTGGGAGCGGGAAAGAGACAACAACAACCATTCATAGGATGGCGCATAAACACAGATATGGATTATAGTGTCTCGCAGGAAGACCTGTCAAAAAATATCAATTGGCTGGCACATATACAGACAGAAATAGAAGATACCGCAACAACAATAACAACAAAAGGAGAAATCCAAGTACGCTTAAAAGCAATCTCTGCTTGGCGCCCACCTCTCTCCTACTGTCATTTCCGGTGGGCATGTCCTTTCTCCTCTCCAATTCAGAATGCTTATAAAATAGAAGATTCCCACATTTTTTACATCCCATTTTTTTATCCGAGAAGTCTTATTATAACTCCTTTGGTGGTCAACTAATAATTTTCTTTGGTTTGAATAATCATTCATTGTTTGAGTAAGTCCACTTCACAGAGATATATCAACAGTAGGATTCATCAGTTCACTTAACTAACCTGTACTAGAACCACTGTCATTCGTTTTAATTTTTTTTTTTTTGAAAACATTCCTTTTATTTATTCATTTTTAGAGAATTGAAATAAATATACCCCGAAAATTTAATTCCAACATCATTCTGCTACAATGATTCCTAAATTTTCAACTTTCGTCTTGTTACTTCTCGGCTTGTTGGCCGCAATTGGTGCTCAGGAGATTGGTGTCGCTCCTGCTGACTTGGTCGGACGTGATGTCAATGAATTAGAGAAGAGACGTCCTCCTCCTCCTCCTCCTCCCACTAGTACCACCACGACTAAACATACTACCACCACCACCAAAGCCCCCACTTCCACCACAACTAAACATACTACTACCACGACTAAACATACTACTAGCACCACTACACATACTACTACCACGACTAAACATACTACTAGCACCACTAAACATACTACTACCACGACTAAACATACTACTAGCACCACCAAAGCCCCCACTTCCACCACAACTAAACATACTACTACCAGTCATCACACCAGTTCAACTTCTCACCATACTTCATCAACTTCCCATCACACCAGTTCAACCAAACATACTACCACGACTAAACCTACTACTTCCAGCCATCACACCAGTTCAACTTCTCACCATACTTCATCAACTTCCCATCACACCAGTTCAACTAAACATACTACCACGTCTAAACCTACTACTTCCAGCCATCACACTAGTTCAACTTCTCACCATACTTCATCAACTTCCCATCACACCAGTTCAACTAAACATACTACCACGTCTAAACATACTACTTCCAGCCATCACACTAGTTCAACTTCTCACCATACTTCATCAACTTCCCATCACACCAGTTCAACTAAACATACTACCACGTCTAAACA
>JAJMIF010000081.1:5338-53145 GCA_030583505.1 Sugiyamaella castrensis
AAAAAAAAAAAAAAAAAAAAAAAAAGGCATTTTAATAAACAATCTCTTTCAGTTATTATTTATTTGACAGCATTCTCAAAGAATTTTGGATCTTCGGCAATACTTTCTTTAATAATATCCAAGCCTCCTTGTAATTCACCATTAATATATAACTGGGGAAAAGTAGGCCAATCTGAAAAAGTTTTAAGACCTTGTCGAACTGAATTGTCTTTTAAAATATCAAAGAATCCAAATCTTACTTGATGTTCTCTTAAAATGGCAACAAGTTGACGTGAAAACCCACATCTCGGTTCAGCAGGAGTACCTTTCATAAAAAGCATAACAGGAGCAGCATTAGTTAATTTCCTAAGTCGTTTATTAAGTTCATCTTCGGATTCTTCTTCATCATTAGTATTAGTATTAATAGTATTAATATTAGCAGAAAAAGCATTAGTACCATTTGATTTTTCACTACCACCATTAGAAGATGAGTTAGAAGAACTCGTCGTATCATTAGTAGTAGTCGCATTATCAATTTTTCCACCTGAATTTGTTAATGCTTGTCCTGTCAAAGATTGAATAGTACTGGCAAGCTCTTTAGGATTTGCTCCTGATAATTCCTTAATTATAGTACTTTCTCTAAGGAATACAATAAATGGAACAGCAGAGACATCAAATGATTCAGAAATGTCTGGGAAATCATCAGCATTTACACTAACAAACAAATTCTGGGGATATAAATCAGATAATGATTTAAAAACAGTATTCATTTGAACACATGGCTCTGCCCATGGTGTGTGGAAATAAAGAGCTATGAGAGTAGTTGGCGCCACTGAAGTGGTTAACTCAGTAAAATGAGCATCTGAAGAAACTTCTGTGACAGTCATATTGAAAATTTTAAATAGATCTTCTGCTTGGTTAAATCTTCTTCTTAAACTGAAATAATTCAATCACACCCAGACAAGAATGAAAGAGAAAGAAAAAACTCCGAATGTGACAGACGGGGAGTACCGTATTCAATCTGATAATTTACCGTGACATTACTAAACCCAGCTAGCTAGCTAAAAAATAGCGAATAGTTAGCCGCATGCTCCGCGGATCGATCCGATATCGATATCGGTTGAACCGATCCATAATAAATTGAACGTTGGAATTTGAATTTGGATTACTTACTCTATTAAATATATTTAGTATTCTATTTTCAATTCTCTTGGCTAAGCTCTTAAATCCGAAGTAAAAAATGGAGGAATACTGAGATTATAATTTTCCGTAAAAAATGATTAAGAGTAAGGTTAGGGTAAATTAGATCTGATAACGATTTCGGTTGGTGCGTGCCGCCTGGCGGCTTGGTGAGGTGTGTGTGTCTTCCATATATGTTAGTATTAAAAGTAAAACCTAGTCCACCTAATAAGGCTGACCAACTCTATACGTAGGTTGCACTAAATAACACCTTAAACGACACGCGCCTAACAGAGTTCTATTCTACACTCATGACAATGCACAAATGGGAATTTATCAGATACAGGACACTTACAGTCAAAAGGGGGTTTCCGAACAAAGGTGGTTCCCGGAATCAGCATAGTAAAAATCCGGTTTAGGGTAGTAAGAGCCCTTCCCCATTTGGATAACAATATTTCAATAGTTATATCGAGAGTTTTCTACGGCTAATCTCTGTGCGGCGTGGGTATATTTCTTAATCGAAAACCTGGGATTATTTTCCGGAAACCACATTAGTTCGGAAACCCCCTTTTGACTGTACTTAACGAACGAAAGGGGTTAAGTAAAGGTTATAAAATGTTAATAAAATATATTATAGTGGCTTCTCAGTTAGCAATAAGATTAACAATGAATAATATAATAACAATAATAATATCTATCAATGACCCTGAATCTAGTATCTACTTACCTTCTCAGTTAGGAATTAGTGAATTGATTAATATAATCAAACAGCCCTAAGAGAGAAAGTAAGAGGGAGAGAACGAGGGAGGTGCCGACAATTTAACTAATGAAAATTTTACACGGCATTAAGTCACGTGAAGTCAACAAAGTGACATAACACTAACAATATATGGTCCTTAATATGGAGGCTGGGTTTCCCGTCCCCTCATCCTATTGCTGGATTAGCTCAAAATCGTACTTTTGCATGGCAACGCTCGAGATTTCATCCTTGTTCTTGCTAAGAACTCACCAACAAGGTCTGGGCTGAGCGGAGCCCAGCCGTCGGACGTACAGAGGAGCAGATATTCCAACACATTCATATTCATATTCATATTCATATACACATATAATAATAATAATAGTAGTAGTAGTAGCAAGAAAATAGAAATCAATCAGTTTCGTGAAGCGCAAGAGGCATAATTACATAGTAGATATTGTTCCCCGACTCAACTGTTTCTCCCATCGATCAGCCTTTATTTGACGTTGCCTATCCAACGTGGCCCGTGCTTGTTGATTACGAATCTCCGGTCGAAGATCTAATGGTATCTCAATAATATTACCATCTTCGTCTTTTGTAGTGGTCAGTATAATAGGCTGATTAGTTCCTTCAGATAATGAATATCCCGAAGAAAGACCATGATACGAAGATTCTTGAACAGTTTCTCTTACAAACGGGTTATTAGCAATTTGTGTATGTATACTGGCACCATATGCCCATTTATAATGTTGAATAAGAAGTAATTTATTCCAAGAATCAATAGAAAGTGACTTGGCTCTTGAAAGTTTAAGATGGGTTATAAGAAGATCATCTGGAGTAATAGCATTTCTTTTAGATGCAGAAGAAAATCCATCAACAGTCGTTAAGACATCTCTGAATAATGATTTACGTTCTCTTCTATCCTTTTTACCAATTCGTTTAGAAGATTCAGAAATTTGTTCTTTTAAAAGATATTCAAGTTCATTATGATCAATATTAGGGATTTGCTCCAAGATATCATTTTCATCAAATTGGGCACCACTTTCTTCATTCAAATAATCTTCACCCTTTACACCTTCATATATATAAATTTGATAAAAAAGTGCAACAATTTTAGCAGCTGCTAATTTAATAGCTTGGGACGGATTATTAATATAATCAATGAAAACTGGTATAAAATCATTAATTATAGTATTAGGATTTACTACAGTAGTAGTCAATAAACCAGCACCTAAAATAGCAGCACTAGCAATACCAGTTTCATCAGAATTATTACAATTTGCCGCTAAATCAACAAGGTTCTCAACTATTTCATCTACTCCATATCCACCACTTCCGTAATGCACCACATATTGTAAAAGTGAATAACCAATTATTAAATTAGCAATGACAGTTGGAGATAGTTTCTCAGTTGATCCAGATGATGTAGGTATAGCTGCTTTTATCTGCGAAAAAAGTTTAGGTAGAACTTGTTCAGTTAAAGGTTCAAAACAGGAATCAATATCAGCAGCTGCTGCAACAAAGATAGCTTGAATTGCCAATAATATTTCCAATTCAGAACGAGAAGTTAAATATGATTTAATCAAAACATCACAAACAGATTCATTAATCTTTTGAGGTTCATATTTTTGAGAAATGACTGATAAAATATCAGTCAAGGCTTTTTCACGAGCTTCAAGTGATGTATTTCTTCGATCCAATGTTAACGTTTCAAGTCCTTCAGAAAATTTATCACGATGAGCAGTTGCAAGTTTACCTTCTTCTCCTTCTTCTACTTCTGCACCACTTAATAATAATCTATCAATACTTTGTGATAATTCATCTTCACCGGCAAGGCTAGGACTTAAGAAAGCATTTGAAGTATATTCATTATCTTCATCTTCATCTTGAAGGCGAACATGGGATGAAGATCTTGATGGTTGATTAGAAGATGGGTGTGAAGACCGGGGGGAGCCACTACGAGATGTTCTTTTAGAATCTGATAAGAGTTGAATACGTCTTTGCATTTTGCATCAGATCGAGAACAATGGACTTGAATAGCAATTTCCACAAATCACACAAAGGGGGAGGGGAAAAGAAAATGTGAAGAAGAATCAAATCAAATCAAAGATCCAATGATTCAAATCTACTTCCAGTACTTATCCAAATATTAAACAGCAATTCAAGATCCCTCTACAACCGTAAAAAGATTTATACAAACAGAAAAAAATCTCTACAGACGTAACAAGATTTCGTAAAGATCTATACCGGTATACTTATATCTTCCTCTTGTTTAAATTTGATAGAAAATATTGCGGGGTAAAAATGATGGACCAGACCGAGAGAGAGCCTCACGCATTTATAGTAACAAGTTAGCTAGTTCCTCGCTGGGCGGCCGCTGCTGATTTGCTGCTGCTCGTAGCTGTGGTAACAGTTAACGTACGTTAAGGTACGAAGATCTCGAGCTCTAGATGGGCGTGCCTTGTTGTAGAATTGACCCCATGCATTGCAACCCAAATTGTAGTCAGGTGATGGTATTACATGCAGCTAGCTAGAAGGGCGCGTCGTCCAGACAAGTCTGGACCCAGATAAGAATCCGTTTTCTTCGGCGGTTGGTGTAGAGTAAATCATTGTCGCAATCAACTGTATCCTAAGTAACAGGAGCGCAAGAGAAGGTTGAGGCAGTTTAATTTCAATTGTCTGCCTCAGGCAGCTGATGCATTAGAACTGGTGCCCTCAAGCTCACGGTAACAGTTAGTTACGTGAGAAGTCTGCTGTTGGTTGCATAAAGAACAGAAAGTACTATAAAGAAGAGCCTTTAAGTACTGGATCATAAAAACCTTTCATTTTATTCCATTTTTTAAATAATTGAATAATTTTATGATATTTACCTTTCCCACTTAGCTGTTGCCCCCTCCCCCGGATATAATTACAGTTTGTTGCTGTTAACTAGAATTGTACGTACTGTATGGTACAGCAATGAGCATCATCTGCTGGCCGGCTGGGCTAGAAACGTTAGTTAAGTTAACGTTAACGTTAGGTTAACATTAACTAACTGGTTATCACGCGTCGCTTAACACGCATGCATGCATGCAGCTCTTCGCACTTGATATTCGCCCAGATCAAATGGTCACTGAACAGGGTCCAGTTGAGATTCATGTGAATTGGAAAGGACATAGAACTCGTGATAGGAGAAGTTCGGAGTTTCTACGGCCAATGACGACTAAATTATATTTACAACGGATAGGTTATAGATATGTTGGTTATAAACTCAGAGTTAATCACAAGTAAATTGACTATATCATCAGAATATACACAATATGACTTCGCCTAAGTTGAGTTATTACTTTGTAGTAAGTATAATTAAAGTATTTTTATGTTAATCATTTAGCAATTTATTAATTAGCAATTTATATAAGGCAGTAATTTTCATATCAGAATCTATCAGGGAACATGTCACGCCCAAAGAAAGAAAGAATTCAGGAAGATGGGCGGGAAAAAAGAACCTTTTATATACTTTTTTGACGGGCGGCCTTACTAGCAATTGATAAGTAATTTTATAGACGTAGTTGTGACTGACGTCATATGAACTCAAAGACTTTTTTTTTTTTTTTTTTCCTTCACTGCTGTATGTTAACATTTTGCCAATGTACATGTATTACATATTTTATCTGGCGAAATTGTTTAGCCATAGTAAACGACGATCATTTTTATGTTTGGCAATGTAATATATTACAACATTCGTAAATTTTTTGTATGCCAAACAATGAAACATGACAGAACTCAGCTGAACTGTTCCCAGAAAAGGAAATTCCCGGAATGGTTTCAAGGGCAGGAACTTGTTCCAGCTCAAGCCAGATGTATTGAGTGGTTTCAGTTATCACATCGATCAGAATACCTTTCAGGTTCAGCTACGGAAGGTGGGAAAAGAAACACGAAACCTCTTTGGCCAAAGCTTGAAAGACTGCTTTGGGAATTTCAGCAAGGTGTTGAGGCGAACCGTGGGCTAACGTCTAACAACATACTTCTGGAGCAAGCGCAAAACGACTGGATAGAATACCCGGAACTTATAACGATACAGAACCTGAGTTTAGCAGTGGATGGATTGAGAAAAAGGCATCTTTCAATAAAAGTTCATGTCAGACACGGTGAAGCATCATCCGTTCCATCAGTGGCAGCTGCAAGTATGGTTCTTATCAGAGCAATAGCTTGATATTTAGATGATGAAGATGTCTATAATATGGATGAGACTGGGTTATTCTGGAGAATCTGAGCATTGACGTCAGCATCTTAGATTATGATTTATAAAGGCCCTTCGTTTTCACCGAGGCCGGCCCCGGAGAGACAAGTCACCTGATCAACTCAAATCCTTCAGGGTAGGGGTCACATTCCATATTTTTGTATCGTATTTTTTCTGTATTTTGATTATATATATATTACTATTTCCTGCCCAGGAAGTGTGGTACTTTCGATAAGAGAATCCGATGCCGCAGATCCTTACCCGCAATAGCGCAATCAAATGCTAGGCACGATAAGATCGACACTTCATGTTGAGCATCGAATCTGACCAATGCTGCCCATTGCGTTTCACATTCTCTGGTTTCTCCCGCCATAGGAGGATGTTTAACCGTAATATATGAGGCACATTGTCCCACCTTATTCTAATCATCGTAGGTCAATTACCGGATCATGCAATTTCCTCATAACTAGCTACGTCAATAAAAACATCGGCTGGCATGCACGAGATAGCGACTGGGAAACATTTATGGCCAAATTAAGAGTGTTTCATAAAGACGACTACACTTTGCCTAATATGAGAGGATGACGCCTACAGCAATGTAATGATCAGTTTTCAGAGGAGCTGAGGAAGACTGTGAAGTCAGAATCGAGTGATAATCTGACTCTCGAAAAGATAATCGGGATGAGGATATGTCTCAAAGAATCCAGACCTTGAAAACGCACATCGGGAAGCCCGAATTAAAAGGGTTTTAGACAATTTGGATACGAGGGACTCTATTTATCCCGGCCTGCGTCTTTTGTTAAGGACAAGGAAAACCGAGTGGTGGGAGAACTTGTGTGGAACCACCAAAAAGTTGCTGACCTCATTAAGCCATGTGTAAATTTAAAATTATATGATAATAAGCTTCGTTCGGAAATTAGTTCATGCCTCCAAAAATACTCAGGGATGATTGCTCTAACATCGAGGCATACGACAGTTCTATCTTCTTGGATGCAAGCATTCACCTGCTCTGGTTATTCCTTCAGTTAAGGAGAAAGTCGGCTACTACTATAAGGTGCAAAGATACTTCAGAAGGCGCTGAACCCGGCGTTCCTAATGTGAACAATAGAGGTATGGGTGATGCATGGAAATGCGCTATAAGGAATCATGATGGACTTAGTGACAAATTGTTTGGGATGATTTCTGACTCCGTCGTCCTTGAAGTTGCCAAAAAAATGGACTGCTTTTCCATTGATCAGGATGAGGTATCATGGAAAGACTGGAAAGGGTTTAGTCATGGTGTTAAGATTTAAGAAGAAGTTATTGATTTACTATGAAAAACTTTTCAACAAGCCAAAGACTCTATTAGATCACATAAAACGCTGACACTAATCAATTATGGAGTGGATGGGGGAAGTCTTGCTATTGTTGGCAGGGGTAAGAAGGCCTGCACCGATTCTAGACGCCAGATTAGAATTGACGCTTTCGTTGGACTGAAACTTCCGCAGGAGGGGCAGGAGCAGGAAAAGGAGGTGATGGGAGAAGAGTACCTTATTAAGGATATCCCCGTCCCTATCGAAATAATGTCCGCGGACAATAAGAAAGACTTTGCCTGGAGGGGCCTCTTGAAATATATCCTGGAGGTTTTCACTCAGCCTGGACGTTCATCAGTGATTGGTATGACTGTGGCAGGTCGATTTTTTGCTTTCAACCTTTTCGACCGCTGCAGGTCATAGAAATGTCCGAACTATGACTTTAACAAAGATATACTTGTATTAGCTAAAGCTTTCATATATTTTGCATGTAATGGCTTGCGCCACATGGATATGATGAATCATCCAGAGGTTAGTGTGATAGACGAACATGGTAGAGATATGAACCTGAAGATTTCCCGTGTATTATTTCGCCAGTCAGTGATCCATCGCAAAGGTACCACCATATACCAGGCCACATATAATGATAACGAGTACCTGATCAAAGGATTATTGGCCAACTTCAAGCCAACAAGACAACGAATACAAAAGCTACAGCCACAAAAGCATCCCTGGAATTGCCCGAATGGTCGCATCTGTACTAGTTGAAAGGAACGGTAAAGTAGACAATACCTGCACGCTTCCTAATTAACTTGGCAAGAACGTTCAGTTCAGCTCTGTCAAGAATTTGTTTCCGATGCCACCACAACGAGAAAATAATTCACACACGAATTATCCTCGACAGGGTCGGACGCCCAATTTCACAATTTCACAACTGCAAAACCTAGGAAATATTTTTAAGGTCCTTAAAGATATTATTGAAATCCATCGACGACTAGTATTCGACGCGAAGATTAGACATGGCGATATTTCGCCCCGGAAACTTAACATAACAACGTAATGATCTAAAGTCTCATTAGAAACGTCGTTAGTCTGAAAACAATAATAACAATTTATAATAAATAACATAAATGTAACATTATAATCCGCTATGCTGATATCTCGAGCATAGCGGGAGGTAGTATAAAGGAGTTGATGTTACGCTGGACCTGAAATCGATTTCTATTAGGTCGTTTATCTTCTTGATCTAATTTGGATTCTTCTTCCGTAAAGAACCAAAAAATAGTCAAAATCATATGGTTCCTTCTAAAAATGTTAGCTTTCACACATGACAGACCTCTCGCTTCGATGGAGTTGTTAAGTTTCAGCAAGCGAAAACTAGTCGACTAGGGTCGTCCTTTTAATTTTTCATACCTCTTTAACAGCCCTATCAATTTCCTCGGATGAAATCTTGTACATAGGTGGTACGACTTCTGTTGGCATATTAATTAGACGCTCTTGAATAATCAAACCAAGTGAAGCGTATTCGTCAGACTGTGCGAGAAATTCATCCCCCTTGTTGTGAGACAGTACGAACGGGGTTTCATCAAGTGTGGCTGGACGTAGACCAGAGATCCTAACTCTCGATGCACTTGACATTTAACAGCTGGGTGGTCCTCGAGAGTGACTCTTGGGTCACTTCTTAGCCATCGAGGGGTTGACATAGGACAGGGATAACACGCAGAAAGTTATGATAATCAGGAAGGACTTTCACTGCAGGGTCTCTATGGACCATAGCTTACGAAGACCAGTGCCTTACCGATTGACTAAGACAACAAATACTACAAAGTTAGCCATAATGTTTTCAAATTAAATCTTTGATAAGGATCTGGGATTGCAAACCTAACAAGAACAGCCAATTTCCTCTAACATTACCGTGACCCACACTCTCTGGTAGTGATACGAGTGATACGAGTGATACCTGTATGCAGAAATTTAATCTTGGGATATGTCAATCGTCTTCCTCATATGTGAAAAAATAATTAAGTCAGTGCTCTAAAACCTCATCACAAGTTATACATTGGAAATTCAGCTAACTATTGCCATAATCATTTAAGGCCTTGGAGAGTACATAACATAACCATTTCGCTTCTAGCCTAATTTGTCCTGAGTAAAACTTTTTTTTCTGTTGCAACGAAATAGTCCGGCACCTACTCAACATATCTGAACAGTTCTTTGATTATATCTACTTCCAATTCTAAGCCCCTTGAGAACCCCTACAAGTGGGTCTCCGAGAAAAACAAGCTAAAATTTAGAAATAACTTCCTTTATAGAAAAATTGATTGGATTAGTTAATTACAACCTAGAACAGGAAGTGGAAAATGAAGGAATAGAAGAGTGTGATAGAGTAATTATTGTTATAACCATTTGTTCTGATACCGATCTTAAGTTACTTGAGAAAGATGCCAGACTTGAAGATTTCAGGCGTAGTTTAAGCTTACGTTTCATTCTGACAAGACATATTGATCTTAAAAATTGAGGAAAGATATCAGTATAGTTATGAACAACGTCCTGTTGTTAATTTGGATCCTACCATATAGCGTCCTAATCAACTACATAATGAACCACATGTAATCCCTTCTATGGAGTCCGACGAATTGATTGGTCCTCTCTGGACTATCTCCACCCCAGGGTAATTGTTGAAGTTGGCGTTAGCCAGCGTTGGGATTCACTCCTTGCAGAGGCAAACCAGTGGCTGGGGAGTTATGGGGGCCTTGTGAAAGGTTGTTGCTTGGCCGAAAAAGAAGTTCTCCAAAATGGAACTGAGAGAATTAAAAAACTGCGTATCGGGTTAGAACGGTGGATGGTTTTGAACATAGGGCAGTTGTTGTAAAAAGGCGTGTGATCGACTTTCCTCATGGTGCCGGTGATATTATCAACTCTTATAGGGTAATTTCCCACACACTTTCGATCAACTGGTAGAAGATTTACCTATAATTATTCGCTATCCCCATCTCTACATGCTTTTAGATGACGGAGCTCGCTCAGATCATAGGAATAAAATAATGAGGCTTTCAACAGAGCATATGTGGCAGCTTTGCAATTAAATGTGGAAAATTTAATTCTTACTTCCAGTAGGGCCATCAATACTGCTCGTAATCTGCAAAATCTGGGAATTGTACAGATTGATGATCGAAATATCTTAGGAATTGAAAAAGCTTCAGCTATTATTCAAAGTGTAATGCTCTCGTGATCGAATTTGGAGAATGGATAATGAAAAATGGATGACGATGTCGCTTCCGTGGATCGATTGTTGCACCTACTACTACACATGATATGATATTTACGATGATTCTCGCGTTGTTTGTGCTGATCAGATGCTTGCCAATTGTCGAATCGTTCAGGCGGATAAGAATCGTCCGTAGATATAGACAGCGTGTTGAGGAAGCTAGACCAGAAAAGGTTTAACCAATTGTTTTCTGGTATGTAATTAAAGTATATAACTGCTTTCCACTCAATAATGACTATATTCACGGAAACTGACTTGAACGAAGCGAGCAGTGCGAGTCAGGGGCAATGCCCCAACCACTGGAGGCAGACAGGCCAACTGAGATCGTAGCTCACATCACTCGAGACCATCATTTCTTCAATATGGAAATAATCACTCAGTAAATTTGTAAATTTGGTTTATAATAATGTACATACGTCAAAAGGACTGCCCACTGAATATGTTTCTGTTTGGAGGTGGGCCCAATTTCTATGGAAACCAAATAGAGTTGTTGTCTCGCCAAAAATGCAAAATGACGTGACTAAACAACGCACTTGGCTCGCCTCGAAGAAATCACCAACCAATGTCTTGACAGAGTTGGCTATAGCAGTTTAAAATATAGTTAATATACCGTACTTTAGGTCTTTCGAAGCTTAAAAATAAGATCGATTAGAAAAGAATTTATTCTGAATATTAAACATTTATATGGTATAGTAAGAATATTCCTTATTGGGAACTTCGGAGAGGCTATTTGTTATCTCCGACCAGCCCGCCATACCCCCTAGATTCCACTTTCCAGAAGCGTACTCCAAGTGATAAAATCTAAGATTATGATTTTCAGTCAGATTTGGAATCTAAAATATATTAACTTCTATCTTGTGTGGGGGTATCTGGTTATAGTGGGTATTATTAAATCAACAAGCAAGCTTGTAAATACCATAATCCATTATCAGTTCTTTTCGGGGATTTATGTTCTTCCTTATTATATAGAAACTGAACCTCATCCATCCTCTTCTTTAAAAAGTGCATTACAAAAGAGAGAAGAAAATACTGAATCCTCTTAGTTCATCCGTAATATGATAAATTATTCTCATGAATTATGGGAACCTTTCCCCCTACTGTCACTCCCAACTCCAGTCCACCATACTGAGAAGAATAATCATTGTAAATCATCCATTTCTGGGCCAACAAAGTATATAATTCGGTTATTTCCATCTAGTGTTCATCCTGCTTCCCCGATCATAATTGAAGAATTCCTCAGATACACCCGGTTTTCACCCTTTTCAGTGATTGCGTTGGCTGCTTGTATACTCGATGTTTTATCGCATCGATTCTATCGATCTTGGATCTCGAGTCTTCCTATTTCATTGGAAATTGGGCGTCCCGAAATTATTTTGGTTGCTTGTCTGTCAGTTTCTATAAAATTCCTTGAGAACGAGTGCTCAAATAATAATCTTAGTAGTATTCTCTTAAGCATTTTCAATAATCTTCTATTGAACAAAAATGAGAATATAATGATGGCAGACGAGACTTGTTTGCAGGATTTGGAAGACCGTATACTTTGTGATATCAATTACGATATACGGCCTTTATTATCTGATCATGGCCTCACATTTATGGCACGACAGTTTGAAGAAATAGGTAATATTATTGACTATTCCAAGTTAGATTTTGTTTCCTGATCCTTAGTTATGCACCAGTGGCAGCAAACCAAACGAGATAGGAGAATTGAAGAAGGAACGAACAAAAAACAGTGTCAGAAGTAGATCTATACCATAATATTTATCATTTAATTCTAAGATTTACATCTAAATTTACATTCCACGACATGTGGCTTCCCACTTGTCTTGGTAAGAGAGCCAGAGTAAATCATATCTACCTCCTCCGGCAGATGGACTCTGTCTCAGATCAAGTTCCTCAGGAATCCTTGATTATGTCATGCCACCGCGGCTTTTTCTGCCAAGTTCTATCTAGTACCTTCCTCGAATTGAGGCAGAATATCCTTAAGGTTAACCTCTGCCGACCCACGCTCTAAAGGTTTAGGTTGAGTTGGACTCGGTTTCCATCCAATCATATAGATAAGTCGGAAAGTAGCAGGCACTGTTCCATCAGGATCACCATGCATAGTCTTATAGATAGCATTGGCAGCCATTAAAACATCAAATGGAATAGTCGGATGCCTAATTTTCACAGCATTAGATTCACCCATTTGTTGTAAATCTTCTAATAATGCAAACATATCTGGATAATTTACTATGATATCATCTACATCAACAGTTAATAAATTGAATTTAGCTTGTTGAAGTAATCCACCAATATCTTTAACATCTGCAAGAGGAGATAATCGTGGAGATACTCTACCATAGAGTTCCATCTCAGCCAACTGAAGAGAAGTTCTTAATTCAAATAAACTATCACCACCAATCATATTGGCCATAAGCATGCCATCAGGTTTCAAAATTCGTTCAATGCCTTTTAAAACTCCAGGAAGATCATTTATCCAATGCATACTCATAGAAGAAAGAACTGCATCGAACGAATTCGGTTCAAGAAGAGGATGATTATCAATTGTTGTTAATGCCTCTTCTTCATCAGCTACTATTCGTTTAATAGATAATTTCTTATTAAAATCAAATTCATCCTTATTTGAATCACGATAGAGAAACTCTTTTGAGCTATCAAGCATAGTTATATTACCCAATCGACGTTGAATCAAATCAGAATCAGGGGTATTAGGATCACATATTATTCGTTCAAGATTGCCAGCTCCAGAACCTAAATCTAATATATTATCAAATTTTCGCGAGATAAAGGCTAATCTTTCAGCTGTTCTTAAAGCAATCTCATCTTTTATATATTCCACTTTACGAGATGCTTCCGTATTTCGAGCTGCTCGATCTCTTTGAAGTGTTTTAACTTTTCTATCGAATACTTCATATGAACTATAACAACGAGAGAATGAACTGATAGCTAGTCGATAAGACTGTCGTCTCAACGATGGAACAGTAAATATAGATGTCATGCGTATATTACCAGGCAGAGATAGTTTTCTTCTCTCCCCAATAAAGTGTCTCGATGGCATCAAAATCGATCTGTTCTTTACGCATGAAAATCACAAAATGTCAGATCAATAACGGACTTTTATTCAATAACAAGAATTTATTTTGTGGTTTATGACTAAATAATGACTAATATATCTGATAAATTTCACGTCAAAAGCTACTCCGAATTATATATTTCAACCATCTTTCAATCCATATTATTCATTCATTTGTTCATTTATAAATCAATCATGTCTAATGAATAGATTTACCAACATCTATCCGAATCTGAGACCAAGTCGGATCTGTGACGTACGTTTGTCCGGATGTTTTTGGCATGGACATTCCTCTAAAAAGAAGCGATTATTATGTACTGGTTCTTCTATTACCATATCACCATCACGGAAAAATCAGACTATCTGTACAGGAATCCATACAAGGAATCAGTCATCAGCGGCTTCAGTTAGTAAATTTTCTAGTCAAGTTCCAGATTTAGTAGGCAGAACAAATGAAAACTATGCCTCAATTCCCTCTCCTCAGTCTCCACACCAGAACGACCATCATCGAAAAGTTCTAGAGGAATTGGTTGCTGATAACAATGTTGAAGGTGCAATAGAATATGTTACGAATTTAATAAGACAAAATGAGAGTCTCATCGGGATTATTGGACCATTAGCAGAATTGATTGAAAAATATGAGGACAATCCCTTATTGACTAATCCTGTTGCGCTCTCTATGTTGGGGTTTGCATTTACCAGGTTTGGTGGTCTGCCAAAGGAGGATTTTGCGAAATTTTTATGGAGATTAAGGAGCATATCTGATCCATTTATTCGAAATGCTTATGCAGCTGTGATTGAAAAGTACATAGCAGAAATCACCACAACACGACCCAATCTTAAATCAATCTATAGCGAACAATATTCTTCTAATCTTATTATAGCATATATCGAATCGAGGGACTATGAGATGGCATATATGGAATTAATAGAAGCTTTAGCAGGTTCGGAGACTCAACCATTCTCCTCCTTACCAATTGATACGGTGTTGAAGAAAATAGTAATAGATTTGAATGGTTGTGAAGAGGCAATTGAATTAATACGGAAGTTGAAAAATAATAACAATTACATTATTGAAAATCTAGATCATGTCACCTGGTTAACAGTTTTAGAGTCATGTTTAAATTGTTCATATTATGACGGAGTCAGAATGATATGGGATAATTACTTATCATCTCTGTTGAAGGAGAAATCAGATTTATCATTTGTATCCGGTAGTTGGTTAGTTAGAATATTAGAGGCTGCCGGTAATCATGAAGATGTAGGATTAATAGAAGATGTCGCTATGATATTGGCAGAGCAGAGCAATAGGCTGGAAGGTCTAGAACAACAACTTATGCCTCCTAGTGTACACAGAGATAATAGCGATTCAGGCACTACTCCTGTGCTTACCAAACCTCTAGTGGTGGCTATTATTAACGGTTTAACAGCCAGTGGAGATTTTGAACATGTCTTTGATGTATGTGACATGATGCTGTTAGAAACAGGTAGCGGAAGAAATAATTTCCTCACTGTTAGGGAGATGATTCCAGTTGGGGAGATGTTGGATTCAGCGATTGGCAGGAATCCTTCTACTCTCATAGAGAAGATCATTAATTTAGGAACAGCCAGAAATTACAGCTCGAGCTTGAAAACACTTTTGATGAATGTGATTCTTGACCATTATAGTTACTCGTGGGCTGCAACTGGTGTTCTGCATACATATAGATGCTTTATAAGAGGGTATGAGCGATTGGTTGAAGAATCCCAAGTAGAGCTCAAAGAATCATCACCGACACGAGCAGAAATAACACCTGGTGCTATCTTCCTTCCTGATGTCGATACATTTCGTCTACTTATTAACGCGGCTTATCGTCTTGGTAATGGTAAAAAACTCACGTATGTCATCTATCATGAAATGACCGATATATATTCAATCAGACCCAATCGAGGTATATTTGAAACAATTTTGAAATGCCATTTAGTTGGTCGTAATTATGATTCTGTGTTTTACTTTCTGCGTGAAATGAGAAAATACAAAATCCCACTTAGAAATCATATACAAAATTATTTGCTTCGACAATTTGAGAAATTAGGCGATAATCGACTTCATAATATTTTATTGAGAAATATTAATTCTGTAGACCAAGATCTTGCTATGTATGGAGATTTCCCCAATGATACGGTTCTAGACAAATCAGCTAGTCGAAGAACAAGGGATCTTCGAAGATACAGTTGTACTCGAGACTTTTTGAACACCACTAGTTTTATGCATGGATGGGAAGAGTCTCATTTAATGGAAAGGAAATAATAATGACCGCCGGCGATGTATATAAATGTATATGATGAATAATGAGCCTAATTAGACGAATTCTCTCAGTTGTCTTGCCTCTGGACGCTGGGGCAAAGCTCCAGACGCCAAACTCGTACTTGGCCAGCAGGGATGAGTAGCTCATTGAATGTAGAAAAAAAAAACATCATGAAATTCTTATCACAGGCATTAGAAGCTTATTATATCAGAGACTTACTACGATCGTAACGCTTTTAGACGCTCATTTAAACTATCTTCTACTTGTTCAGCAGCTTCAACCCGCGTCGTTTGAGGAGTTTCTTTAGCATCAAGATTCTGTCGAAGTTCTAAACCAGCTTCATCAGCAACCTTTTGCATTAACAAGTCGACATCTTCTTGTGGAGTAGAAATAGCATTTGCACTGGAAGCTACATTCTCATAATATGAAGACGTTGCATCTAAATCTTCAAACTGACTTTCGAATTTATCCATAACAAGTGAAATTCTTTCAGTATTCATACTCTCCATAGCTTTATCCATACCTCTTACAACCGTAGCCATATTACCAGTGACCTTTTGCATCGTAGTAGCAGTTCTTACTCGACTAGCTACTGCGTCTATTCGTGAAGATAATGTAAGAAGATTAACTCTTTCTGATTGTTTTCTAATAGCGTTTTGTGCATAAAGTCTTGCAATATCATTATTTCCTTCTTGAATAGCCTTGGAGTTAGTATGCGAATCCAGTAGTCCAGTAGTCCAGTACTACCATTCCAGTACCACTAATTTGGATCTAAATACTAACCTTTTTAACTTTCTTCTTTTCATTTTCACTTTCTTTACCAGCTTTAAGTGCTTGTTTCCTAAGTTGTTTTGATGTAAACTGGAGTTAGCTATATATCACTCCTGATAAAGACGAACCAACTTAAGCGAAGTGAGAGCAAGGGGTCTGGGCAAGTCCGGCAGATTCTTACTTAATGGACAACATACCATCAAATTGAATAGAGATTCTATAGTTAATATCATGAAACAAATAAATAAATAAAAAATAAAATCCTCGATTTACATTAATACCCCACCCACTCAGCAACCTCATACTTACTGTCTAATCCTGACATAATTATTCTTTGATTTATATGATATAGATAGTTATCGAGGTACTTTAATCTGACAGGCAGACAGATATCAATCAGAAAACAGTAGTGTAGTACTAACAAAATTATATGAAAAGGCAAGAATATTAAGACGTCAGATCGGTAGAAACTGATTGTTAATCCGTAGATAACGAAGTTCAAATGTCTCTCGTTATGAATAACGTTCACTTATTGAACTTGGCAGTGCCACCGGCTGAAGCACTTTGTCAGTCTTTGTCAGTGACTTGACTCACTCACTCGTGCTCTCGCAGCAAACGTACGGAACGGTAATTAATTAATTATATGCTAGTTGCGTTTCTCGTCAGCCAGGACTCAAAGTAGGCTGGTGAGAACTATCTCGCTGAAAAGGCCAAGGCCCATGCGCCTTGCAGCAACTTCCGGGTTCGATCCGGCCCCAAAATCAAAATGGTACTACGCCCTGACTCATCATAACAAAAATTGGGGGTCATCATTTATTTAGAAGGGGTTTTTATATTAGAAATAATATTTCCCCTTCGAGGGCAAGCTGTTAGGTAATATGTATTGTGTGTTGTATATGTAAATTTAATAGACTTTGAAGATAAAAAAAAAAAAAATCGTCCACTAAAGCACACATCGATCGATCTCCATGATCTGGCTCCGCAAGCTCAACCTAACACAATCAGGGGTTGATGTTACGTTTGTGCAAATTACTACTTTGTAATAAATGTTTCCAAACATACGTTTTATAATTGATAGCAAAAAATAAGCAAATTTATTTTTCTATCAAAATTATAAAAGGTAAACACTCATGTATAAAATATAATCGAAACCATGCCCCCAGAGAGAGAAAGGAGAGAAAGGAGAAAAAGGAGAAAAAGGAAGATGGACGGGAGAACAGGCCCTCAATATACTAGCTTTTTAAAACAATTGATAAGGTACGGCGGTAACGTTAGTTAAACTTAGTTTGACTAACGTCTTTTTTGTTACATGTCGATCGAAGTTTGACTAACGTCTTTTTTGTTACTTGTCGATCGATCGATATCGTTGTTATAGCACGACGACGATGATTAAGTACTATGTTTCAAGCTAGCTAGCTCCTGAACCCTGAGTTCACTAAGTTATGTAGTAGTTAACCTGGATTCAATTTACGCTAACAACAACCTGAACTCGTCTGAGTCGTCTCCAGTCTTGTTACGATAACTGTTCAGTACAGTGAATGAATGTGAAAATTGAAATGAAGTAACGTTACGTACTGCAACAACTAACTTATAATAGTGAACATAATAATATCTAGAAACTGAACCGAAATACACCTTTATATTGAAATTATGTAAGCAATCCAGTGTCCCACCTATTCTTTAGAGGGCGAGGATGGAAGTGGATTTAGTAAATAAATAATAATAACAACTCTAATTCCCGAGTCCCGACCAACAGATAGTTATACTCAGACTCAGTACTGCAGTGTAACTGCACAGTAACTGCTGGATTCAGCAGGAATGATAAAATGTACCTAGATTAGTTAGATTGAAAAATACTGGTATCTAACCGAACCTAGCATCTGTGAGAAGATTCGTCAATTCAAACCTAACCCACCCCCAGCACAAATATAATTTTAAAGATAAGAATCTGTTGAAAACAACTACATTAGTTAGCAGATAGAAGATTCTTCAGAGTCTTCAATCAGTAAAGAAATGTTAAATAAACACAGCTTTGACTAATAAAAGATCCGTAGAATCTACTAAAAACCATTCTTGAGACAGACATGACCAATATATATAGAGTATATATATCTAGTATAGATAATAATAATTGTTGATCATGTTGAATCCACCAAATAGAACTACTGTATATGGTAGTTATATCCCGTATTGGGATATTTGTTTAAACATCAGCGTTTGCATTGGGAGAATTTCCCATAACTTAACGTTAACGTTAACTTAACTAATCGCGTTCCATGCGTGCATGCATGCATAACGCGCACGGCTTCCAAATTAAATTTCCTAATTCTCTCACTAAATGTAAACACCGAAAACTCACCATTTACCACACTCCTGGAAAACTCACCATCCCACATCCACCATCTAATATCTATCGGTTGAATTGTTTGTTTGTGATTAACTATAACTCAGCGCGTTTTAGTTTTCTGTGTTTGACTAATACCCTCAACTAATATGACTATTGATGCCGATTCTTTGTACTTGATTTTAGCTGGTGATGGCGGTAAGTATTTATACGCGACCTTTATCTTTATATTTTTTTTTACTAACTTTATAGGAATTGAGGAGAAAACTTCTGCGGTTGCTTCTCTTAAAGCTGATGTGAAGAGAACTTTTGTTGATGTAAGTAAAACAAACTCGGTCGGGAAAAACAATTACAGTCTTCTAACTTATATAGCTCTCCTCGGTAACAAGATATTTTGAAGCTTTGAGATTAGCAGTAATAGGATTACCAGAATCACCGCATTCAAGTGTTTTACAACCAATTGCCTTTTCTTGTATGTGTCATTTGATTAAAAGAATCATTCTACAAAACCCCGATTCATTAAAAGCTCCTGCACATATTATTTTACCTTTATTAGTAGATCGATTCTGTGACTCAAAACCATCATTAAGAACTACTGCAAAACGTGTATTTGAAGATTATTGGATGTCATGTCCAAATGAGTCAGAGCTTGTAATTCGTAATGTAGGATTTGTTCATCCTGATGAAATGATTCGACTTGAGTGTCTTCAAATGTTAGTAGATAGGGTTCAACTCCAGGAGAAAAGATTTGTATTTAGACCTTTTACAGCTAGTGTAACCCAATTATTGAATGATCCTAATGAACTGGTTAGAAAGGCTAGTTATAATTTATTGGTTTCTTTTTTTAGGACGGCTCATATCAAGGCCAAGCAAGATTTACATAGAGAAATGATAAATCAGAATGTCCCCCATAGTGTTATTACACGAATATTACATGAAATTAGATTAGATGAAACATTAGGAGAAACTTCTTCAAGGCCATCTTCAGCTGCTTCGAAACGGGGTAATAACGAAGGATCTGGTTCAGCGACAACCATATCAACCAATAATCATAATCTGTCTATCACTTTCATCACTGATCTTGACACTTATAAAATGGACGATTTACGAGCAGAAAATATCCCTTCGGTAGAAGCTTTAAAAGATATTGTGGAAGAAATGCAACCTGCTTTTGAAGGAAAAGAAACCGAATTCAATTGGGCTAAACGTGAAAAAAATATTATTCGTCTAAGAACTATCGTACGAGGAAATGCTGCTAATGATTTTACCGAATCTCTGGTGTGGATTTTCAAACATCTTTCTGATGGCATCTCTAAATCTATATCATCATTACGTACATCGCTTGCTAGTCATGGATGTCAACTTATTAAAGATGCCTCAATAATATTAGGAACATCTTTTGATTTGGTAATAGAACCTTATTTAACTCATCTAATCCGTATTACCCAAGGGGCCAAAAAAATCACCGCTCAGATAGCTGCTATGGTCATTAATGCATTGATTATAAATTCTTCCTATAGTCTTAAGTTTCTTAATCATATGCAATTGGTTATGAATGATAAGATTGCTCAAGCAAAAATATTCTGTGCTACATGGGCACGATTAGTACTTGCTTGTCACGCTACTAAAAGCAAACATCATGTGGAAACTACTGGTGGTGAAATTTTACTTGAGAAATGTATATCCAAAGGACTTGTTGATGCCAACCCTGGGGTACGAGAAGCAATGAGATTAGCTTTTTGGGATTATTACGCGATTTACACCAAACAAGCTGAAGTTTCTCTAAATAAGATGGATAGTACGACTAAAAAGGCCGTTGACCGATCTAGACCACAAGGCATAAGTAGTGGTTTTACTCAACATGTACCATTAAAAGTTACTCGAGCAGTTTCTAAGCCATCTGGAATTCGAGAATTTATTGCCAAATCAAGGGAGGTTTCAGGTACTAATAACAAGAACCCGGTAGCTGCTACACCAATTGTAGTAATACCGACTACTAAGCCATTGTCCAGATTTGGTGGTAATGGGGGTTCTTCCCATCGTGTTATAAATACATCCTCGTCATCGTCATCATCTATTACTACTGCAACTCAATCATCAATAACATCCATGTCTACGGCTATAACTAATATTAGGAAACATAATTCTAACAATTCATTATCTTCCTCTGCAGTCAGTAATGGTGTTTGGAAACAGTCATCAAGTTCTAGTAATAGCGGTAATGCTAATGCTACGAATATATCTACCGGGTTAGATTCAAGGAATCTTCAGTATTTGACGAAAGAATCTCCTTCTGTGACACTTGGCGAAAAAGACTCGACGATTAATACAACAGCAGTAGCAGCTGGGGAATCCAGTCAGCAGCAATCGCAGCAACATACAGTATCAGAGCTTATTAGTAGTGATGACGATTCCAGTTTCATCCCAGGAATTCGTGCGTTAACTTCTCTTCTTCGTGGGAGAGAACCCCCGACCGAAATCAAGTGTCTCCGTCCTGCCAATCTGCCTTCTCCTGATATTATCGAGAGATCTCTTAAAAGAGTGTTTTCTTTCATATCAACGGCATCTGACAATGGCTCTTATCATCATCACTTCAAATATGTTCAACTAGTAAAATTATTATGCAGTTATGATCTTGTCGGCTCAGTCTTACAGTTTGTAGGTACACGACTAACGCTGTATGGGGTTGTTTATTGTCTAGATGATGATATACGACACCTTAGTCTTGAATCTCTGGCTCCTGTAGTCATCAAATCAGAAGCATTTCGGATTTTAGTAGATATAATGGGTGAATTGACCTCCATTGACAATAGCAATAAATTTAAGCTTGACATTCTTAAATTGCTAAGAACTATAAGTGAAGAGGTCGAGGAGATTTTTCAAGACTCAATAGAAAAAGTATCTCAATTATTTTCAGTATTTCATGGAGACGAAGAAGAAAGGAATGAACTTTCTGGATTTTTGATTAATCTCAAGGAAAAGGGTATATGGCATGGACCTATAATTGTGGATATTGCAATTGATATAAATTCGGAACAGAACGAGGAGTTAGATGCAGAGATAGAGTTAGAGAATGGTGAGTTTAAGGAGGACCAGGAGGATGAAGAAATTATAATTACTAAAGTTCAAAAAACTGCTGACGATATCTCGGCTGAGGTTGTTACATCCTCTGATAATACTGGCCCCACTGAGCAGAGCGAGCACTCTGTAGTGACTAAATCAGTTCCTAATAGTGAAGAAAATAGTTCAAAGGATGACGCCATGCAGATTAGTTTCGAACAAGAAGATAATACGGTTACCGTGGCTAAACATGATTCTGATGATAATATGGCTATTATTGAATCTCCTTTACTGCGACCTTTAACAGGGCAAGAACAACAACAACAGGAAGAAGAAGAAGAAAAAGAAAAAGAAGAAAAGGAGGTCCCCCCTGTAAAGCAGGATGTGACCTTGGAGATAGAAGACATAATGTTGATTAGTACTGGCGATCTGTCCATGCCGGTCATGGAAACAAAAGACAATACAATCTCCAATATACTTCATGACTTGAAAAAGTCATCTGATTTGAACTCGGTTTCTATTTTTGAAGATCCGGAAGAGGCGATTTCGAGACATGAAACTAATATTGGTACTGATGCTGCTGCCACTCCAACCAAGCTTCGTGAAAATGTCAATTCAACGAATAATTCAAGTACTTTGATGTGGTATTCATATGGGACGCGTAAAAATGTATGTTTATCACCACTTCCTCAGACTGACCAGGATGCTAGTCAATTATATGAATCATTGATAGAGCAAATGAATTCAAGAACTATTGATTCTCATGGTCTTCGTAAGCTAATGACAATTGTAAAAGGATCCACCACAATCTCCTCAGATCATAATATTAATAATGACCTACCAGCATATGTTAGTTGGAGAAGGGGCAAATGGTTGAATAAGTTACAAAAAAGTCTATTGGGCTGTTTGAACTTGAGTGACCTAACTGAGACAGAAATAAATCAGAGCTTACTATTGGTGTATCAGTTATTAGAGATAGAACCCAGTGCGTTTCAAGGATTAGAAGTGAAGCTCCTTGAAGCATTAGTAGCAGTGACTGGATATTCCAATTCAAGGATAATAAGTTCAGGTGCCGTAACGGATACTCGAACTTTGGTACTTGCAAAATGTCGTCAGAAGGATGGTAAAGATAATATGAATCTTCGATTGAGAATGATTGAAGGCTTGATTAAAATATTTGAGAATGTTATTGAAGACAAAGATGAGAAAAACAATATGTCGAATGAAGTACCATTCTTTTTAATATCCACACTTTCTGAGTTGGTTGTTTCTTCGACGGATAAACGAGGATTAGAAGAGGGACTTCGGCCTAACCTGGAATCTATTGGTACTATTATCTTGCTGTATATTAGAAGTAATGAAGCGCACATTCGCAAAGAGACATATTCATTATTAGTTAATCTTCGTCAGATTCTTTTGGATGATAAAGATAAACATCTCTTGAAAGAACGTGTAATTGAGCGAATGAGTACAGGACAAAGGCAACTACTAGAGTTCTTTTGCAGGTAGCCAAATAGGATCCTATATATATAATAAGGAACTCAAATTATGTGTAATAATAAAGTTATTTGAACGAATATTGCCTCTGGCGACTAAGGTGATGGATGCCCAGGCCCCTAGCCCTCGAGCGAAGTGAGAACTAGGGTCTGGGGCAAGGACAAGTAGTAAAAGTGTAGAATTGTAGTTGCCTACGTAATGACTATAAACATGATTTATCACCACCCTCTCTAGTTCTTTCCGACAACATCCTGTACAGCAGATGACTCGCGGGCTTTTTTGGCAGCAGCATTCCACCGTGAGATAGTCTGGTCATCGACAGCACGACTTGAATCATATACAATCCTCTCGCCGAGAATATATGTGAATATAGATACACCTAATAATCCTATTGAGATATATGTAGTATTAGCTTTCCAGTTCTTGGGAGTAAAGAACCAACCTCCTGATGGGGACCAAGCATGTTGTACGTGATGATGACCTCCTGCCTGTTGAAATAGTTAGTGAATTGAATAAAGACCTGGATATAGAGATTGAACCTTGTAAGACACAGGACGAATACAAGTTGACTCACTTAACTTCAGCATACCAATTTCTTCAGACCAAGGAGACAGACATCAGCTGCGACAACAGTCATTCTCACTATGCTTGAAATCTCTTCGGCCTGACCACAAACACATCTATTGTAATATCTATCTCAGTCTTAATATTTCTCAATCCCAAGATCTGTTCCTCCATTCCCAACATACCATTTTATTTGTTCTTTTGTGTATGATGTTCTAACTACGAGATGAACGAGGAAGTTGTGGAATCTAGTAATTCGTTAAATGTTGATTTTTATTGGTGAAAGGTGGTTTGGGCAGAAATTACCGCAGAGTAATTCAGCCGCATACTGTTTAGAACTTACGTAAGCTCGCGCTAGCTAGGAGCTAGATATCAATACAAGGCTGGAGTTTGGGAGTTAATTCTCGGAGAAACCCAGTTAACAATGTATTAATAAAGGACTGAAATATCTGAGCATCCACTCATCTGCCTCCGGCAAACCCCCACAGCTCTCGCTGCGTTAGAAAATTGCATGCCCTGATTGATCGTGGCTTTCTAGCTCATGCAGTTTAATTAATTAGACAACAGCTACTGTAATACAGTATGCTGGTAAAGGACTGAATGGTATCTATCTCCCGTGTCTGCCTCCTCAGAGCTGTCATTCAAACCTCGAACTCTAGCTACTATTTAAAGATTTAGTCTTTCATAATGCTATGGAGAGGGATAGTTCATGCCCCAGCCGCCGGAGGTAGATTGAATTTTCATGTGGTCGTACAATTGGTGCTAACCTGTCAACACAGCTGTATTGACAGGGTATTCGGTCTAGAACTAATAGCAACTAACTAGTTAAAAGGTAGTGAACCTCGGGAATAGCACAAGTTGGTATTCCTTTTGTATTTCATAACTAAGATAGAGAACTAGAACAATAATAATAATAAGAAACTAACACATGTACGTACTAGTGTAGTATACATTGACTTGCCATAGGGCAAGGGTAGTGAAGAAGACGTAGAGGGTACTACATCTCTCCTTGGCAAATAACAGGCTGATATTGACATATTTTTCATGGGTTGGGGTAATTTGTACTAGGATGTTCGCAGACAAATTTCGGGGGAACAGATTTTTCAAAAATTTCTGGTTTTTCAAATATCGTCGCCAACCAGCCAAAAAAGTAGTTGGAGTTGAATTGGTTGAGAAGCAACAATTGTGTTTCAGATAAAAAGATACTGGATTAGAAAGAAGAGAAGATCACTCAGAAAAAAGTTTTTTTAAAAGGATCGAAACAAATCATATTTGAATCAGATATTACGAGAACAGGAACGGGAATATATTCACAGATCTGGATATTAGAGGATAGCAGATCAAGAATGATGATGTCTATCAATATAATAAAGAGAAATTGCTTAAATGCTTCTTCTATTGTTAATAACATCCACAATCAACACAAAATTATAACTGCTTTAAGGAATCATCAATCTATTATTATAAAAAGAAATCAAAGTACTGTGGCTACTTATAAAACTCCTTCAAATCCTTTTAATTTTAGAGCTTATTCCAGATCAGAAGAGGGTAAAGTGATTCCTGAATCTTTAGCAAGTAAAATCCCTGCTCTTCGTGCACTTCATGCTCGTCTAGGACTATCAGAAAATTTCGCATATTCTACTTTAGCCAGAACTCTTATATGCCGATCTTCAAATGTCAAATTCGCTGATAATATTGGATTGGCCAATTTTGGAAAAACCGTTTTATCCTTTTATGTTTATGAATATTTTCTTGTCAAATATCCAAGATTACCTCAAAAAGTTCTTCGTCATGTTGTTGAATTATATAGTTCATTACCAGCACTAGCTAAAGTTGGTAGCTCATGGGGTGTTGAACCTGATAGTAGATCTGCTTTCACTAGATATTTAGCTGAACAAAGTGATGAAGATGTAATAGGTCGTTTACTTTTCACCGAAAATGTGATTAATAAAGAAAGTGGAGTGGTTCAAATTTTAGATAGTGATAAGGATCACGTTGATTTTAATGAGGCTATGGGTACATTTGTAAGATCTTTAATTGCAGGTATTTATGCTCATGGTGGATTAGAAGAAGCTCGTGATTTCATTCATAAATTTATCATTCAACCTCATAGAATCGATATGGCTGCTATTCTGAGTTTTGATAAACCTACTAGAGAATTAGCAGTTTTATGTGCTCGTGAAGGATTAGAAAGACCTATTTCTAGATTACTGGCCGAATCGGGTAGATATTCTAAAGCTCCAGTTTTTGTAGTCGGTGTTTTTAGTGGATCAAGTAAACTTGGTGAAGGCCAGGGTGCTAGTCTTAATGAAGCTCGTACTCGAGCTGCTGTTCATGCATTAAAATCATGGTATCTTTATTCACCAGTCGACCCTCAGTTACCTTCTGATAAGAAGAGTGATAATAATAACGAAGAATTCAGACCTGCATTCATTGATTCTGGTGCTATCATTATTTAAAAAAAGGGAGTAGAGATAATGACAAATGATTATAAAAGCTTCTACTACTTTTGTAAATATGTAAATATCTAATATATATAATTAAATATCATAGAGCTATTTTATTTTATATATATAAACTAGCACAGAATACAATATCTCTCTTAATCTTTTCTTGAGCTAATGCCATCTTATCATGAAGAGTCGCATCACCAATGATTCTTGCTGCAGCCATAACTTCACGACATATTTCATCCATTCGAGTAATCACTCGTACAATAGTGCCCTCCTGAACATCAGTTAATTGGGTAATTGAATTGAATGTCATTCCTCGAGCCCATTCATATACAACTTCCATTAAACCAAACCTCTTTTTCTCAGCAAACTCCGCCTCTTCTTGTGTCATAAGCACTTGATGAGCCTCAAACACACCATTAGTAGAAGTGACAATTTCCAAAATACGAGCTTTACCCTGATCAAGTCTCGGAGTAACCGATTCAACATCAACATTGGTATTTCCCTCAAAAACAAATGCTGATAGTAGAGCCACAATTTCCTCTGGTTCATATTCACCTAAGAAATTGTTTAAAACGAGTTCAGTGACAATCAACTCGAATCCTGAACTAATCTCACATGCCACGCGACCTTTTAACAAAACGTTCAAATCATCGTCAATATAGTTAAGATCTTTCAATACTTGAATACGCTGTTCGTAGTCGGGCAATAATTCCAAGTTCTGATCAGAGATTAACTGCTTCAATGACTCTATCTTTTGTTTAATCAAGTACTCTTCATGAGTTTGAAGGAATGATTTCATAAAGTCTCTGCATGTAATAGCTTTACTAGAACCAATCTTTTGCAAACATTGATCTCGTTCCCGTAAAAGCTCAGAAAGTTGAGCATCTTTAACTTTTGAAAACTTCATGCCATCCCAACTGTTCTCGAGTCTAAGAAAAAAGTCCAGTTGCTGATTTAATTTCACAATAGCTTCCTTGTCATTACGTAGAACGTCCGAAAGACTGAACTTGACTGTAAACTCTACAACCTCCTCAATAGTTGATATATCAATGGCTAGTTCTCTAAATCTAGCGTATAGTAACCATTTGGCTAAATGCTTTTCACTGAATCCAGGTATCATAGTTAAATATGGAGCTTGACTAGATTTTTCACCCTCTCGTCGGGTCTTACCCATTCGTCCTATGGATAAAATCAGAAATCTCTTATCTCTTGGTAACATACGAATAAAAATACCCAAACATCTTTGAAGTTTCTTATTACTGTCCTCTGCCAAGAATACAATTAACCTTCCAGGGGCAACCATCCGTCTACCAATAGGTGATTGAACAACCAAATTCAAGATTTCCGAGGATAAGTTCCTGTACCTGACTACGTTATAATGTACTTCATCAATATCAGGGTCGCAGATTACACAAGAATCTCGCTTTAGAGTCAATAATGATTGTTCACTTGCTTTGACATTTTTTTCATGTTCAGGTAGCAAAACTTGACTGGAATTCTCACTGAACGATCGCTTGATCATATCTTCAACTTTTAAAGCTTCAATTCTTAATAGATTCAAAATCATGTTATAAGTAAGTCGGAATTGGCTTTCAAGTTTGGTGGGCATGCCCAGCATCATTGTTTTAAGTCCGGAAATAGGAGGCGCTTCAGGGTCATTGCACATAAGTATCACCGTCCCAGTCGGGTCCAAACCACGACGCCCTGCTCTCCCTGCCATTTGTGTGTATTCACCAGGGAGCAATTGACGGAAACTCCGACCATCATGTTTACTGGTATTAGCGAATACGACAGTTCTAGTAGGTAGATTCAAACCCATAGCAAATGTTTCAGTGGCAAATAGAACTTTGACTAAGGTCCGAGAGAATAAAATTTCAATCACTTCCTTCATTATAGGTAGAAGCCCACCATGGTGAACGCCAATTCCACGGGACAGTAGATCACGGATCATAAGGATCTGGGGCAACTCACGATCCTCTTTTTTCAGACGAGAAACCGCTTTATCAATGAACATATGGATTTCTGATTTTTCCTTTGCTGTACAATAATCAAGTGATGAAAGCATTTGAGCATACTCCTCGCATCGCTTTTTGGAAAACACGAAAATCACAACTGGAAGTAGAGTATTTCTGTGTAAATGTTGACAGAGTTGAGTGAGGGCAGTTTTTCCAGGGAAATTCGCATTACGTCCTCCTCCAGGACGATTATTAAAATTGTAACCAGACCCACCACCTCCTCTACCACCTCCTCTTCCACCTCCTCTTCCACCGCCTCTGCTACCAGATCCACCGCGACCACCGCGACCACCTCTTCCACTATCCCCACCACCTCGACCTGTTCCACTAGCACCACCCCGTCCACCACTACCTCCAGGTCCACTAGGAAAATCACCTTTCTTTGTAAGAACATCATTTGCAGCTTTCCAACCTTGCTCGAGAAAATTCTTATTTGCATCAACAATCTTAAACATATTGTTCTTTGCCCATAAGAAATGTTCTAATGGAACAGGCCGCTTAGTAGTTGATATAACATAAATGTCTTTCCTCTTGGTTCTGCCTATCCAATTTGCGAATTCAAAGGTATTAGGAACAGTAGCCGATAACAAAATAAACTTCACATGATCCGGTAACATGATGATAACCTCCTCCCAAACCACGCCTCTATCTTGATCATTGACATAATGCACTTCATCAAAAATGACAAATTCTACATCTCGAATTAGATCAGCGCCTCTGTAAAGCATACTTCGCAAAATCTCGGTTGTCATAATCAAACAACTAGCTTCAGGGTTGATCTGAACGTCACCAGTCAAGATTCCCACGTCATCATAAATCTGTTTGAAATCTCGATATTTCTGATTACTTAGAGCCTTGATAGGCGAAGTATAAATAGTTTTGGTCATATTTCTATTGGCCATAGAAATAGCATATTCTGCTACTACCGTTTTACCAGCCGAAGTATGAGCAGCAACAAACACCGAATCACCTTGTTCCAAATGGTAGACGGCCTCTTTTTGGAATGTATCTAATTCGAAAGGAAATTCTTGAGCCGGATTGGGAACCAATTCTTCGAAATTAGGGATGTTCTTATTAACATCTACTATATGGGCCCATTCTTTCACTTTGGAAGTAGCCGGTACCCCACCAGAAATTTTTGATACATCGGTCCGGCCAAATGTTATATCCTGTGGAAGCAAGTCATCGATGATTGAGGAAGAGTTCCCCCCTATTGGACTATCATCGAAATTGAACGATTTAACTCCGCCTATTAGGCCATCATCGATGATTTCATCATCAGCCTCAGCGACGCCACCATTGTCATACTCATCACTATATTCCTCACTTTTACGATTCTTTTCATCATTATCTTCTTCTTCCTCGTTTAATTCTTTTGATTCCTCTGTAGTTACATGAACATCTTCTAGTTTAAGACCTCTTGTAAATCCTGGAGGAATGTCAAATAAACCTTGACTGTCTCGATGTAATAGAATTTTTGACTCTGGAATCACAGCTGTATCAATACCTCCAGGAGCAAATGGCATGAATCCAGCCCGACCTCTTACGAAATCTAATTTCGATCCCATCTGACGATTCAATGTCAAAGAATTCTTAGCATTGGAATCGCCACGGTTTATAACAGTTTCTTCGATTCCCGTTACTCGTCCATCCAATCCACTTCGTTTATATTGTGTAACCACACGTGAACCAAATTCTGGAATTGAAAACAGTTTAGGAACAAACTGTAATTTGTCAATGTTTCCAAGACTGGGATGTTAGTGATATGAATAAAACAAACTAAAGAACCATTTCCGGCTGGTATCTGTTACTTACTCTTGTAACTCATTAAGCCAATCTTGTGAAAACGTCGTCTTCGGCGTCAAATACTTGTCCACTAAATATTCATCTGATCTATCAATTTTAGGAAC
The DNA here is from genome assembly GCA_030583505.1 of Sugiyamaella castrensis. NCBI lineage: Eukaryota > Fungi > Ascomycota > Dipodascomycetes > Dipodascales > Trichomonascaceae > Sugiyamaella > Sugiyamaella castrensis. The sequence goes on from JAJMIF010000081.1 coordinate 35,993, forward strand.
TGGTCTATCTCGTCCATTGTTGTTTAGGAAAAAGTCATATTCGAAATCTATATCAACATTCTGTAATCTTTCATAATGAGATCGAATCGAGCTCAGCGTAGTATGAATCTCCGCCATGCTAATACAATGGAGATAGGTTTGAAAGATGGATTCTTTGCTTGACGGTTGAAGTGGAATTGAAGGAATGGAATTGAAGGGCCTAGTCAAATGTGCAAGGGGGTTGTATAATAGAATAAATGCTAATAAACTGTATGTGAGATTTGCCAGTGTGATTACGTAATTAAACCTCGCGGGGTAATAATTTCAGAGGACAAAAATGAGCCCGCCTGGAGGCCAGCCAGGAGACCAGCCAGGAGACCAGTTCAAAAGTGCCAGATAATCCGAGATGTGACATCATCACTATTAGGCGGCCAGCGGGAACAAATTAAGATTACAACAAGCGAAACGAAAGTACGAGGGAAGGGTTCTTCCAGATCTTTCATTTAAATCTATCTACGTCATTATATTAATTGAAAGGCTTCTGACGCTTCCTCTCATTCCAATGTAAAGTATGACTTAATCGTTCAAACCATGAAGTATTCGATTTACCATTCGTTACTTTGGGAAACGGATACCGTGAAGCACATATGGTTAAAAAATCTCCTTTTTGTAATTCCACTCTACTTTTACCATCAAAACTACACCATGCTGATGACCTAGCATCATATGGTACTCCAACTCGTATAATAAGTGAATCCGGTAAAACCAATGGACGAAATGATAATGTATGTGGACAAATAGGAGAAATTAAAATAGCAGGGATATCCGGATGAACCAATGATCCACCTGCAGATAATGAATAAGCAGTAGATCCACTTGGGGTAGAAATAACTACTCCATCAGCTTCCATAGCAGTTAAGAATTTGAAATCTCCATATAATTCAGTAGTAGTAATAGTAGGATTCGGACCTCTATCAACAACCACATCATTCAAGATACAAAAAGAATCAGTCGCTTTATGAGTTCTAAACGTACCATTTATAGTTCCGGCTTCTATCTCACTTTTTAACTGTCTATAATCATGCTTATTTGCCCTATCAATAGATCGGAATACTGTACATGAGAACCGCATTCTTAATGCACAGGACATACCATTATCAAGAACATCACGAATCACACTTTCTCGTTCTTCATAAGTATATTCTGTCATAAATCCTAAACTTCCTAATCCTATGCTTAATACTGGAGGAACAACATTTTGAAATAACCAACTGGTAAATAATACAGTACCATCACCACCGAGAGTAATAACAAAATCAAACAAGTTCGGATTTTTGAAACACATTTCTTGTGTCCAAAAAGACATTCGATTCAATCCTGGACGGCCTGATTTCAATAAACCTTGATAATCAAAATCTGGATGGTCTTTTAAAACATCTTGAACCGCACTGTTCTGTTAGAAAGAATCACATTAAAGAAGACAAATAAAAATATTATAACATACACATTTAATGGCCCATGAAGAGTGTCCTGGTCGAGCAGCCACAGAGCCAACTCTTTAGTTATAGGAATGAGTGATGTGTCCATAATCTTACTCACTATTAGGATGTTATGCATATGTATTTTCATGGAGATGTTACCTAAATGTTAGAAAAGAACATCAAAATCTGCTCCTGGCAGGTGAATACTTACTTAGATTATTACTTAGATCCCGTACAGAAACTACCATTTCTGATATAGCATCTTTACTAAGTAATTGAACAAGTCCTTCACGTGGAGTCAGTGGAGAATATTCATATTCATAACCAGACGGAGCACTTTCTGGTTCATGATCCTCATCTGAATCGTGTGAATGAAGTCCATCGAGATTCAAGTTGAGAGAATTATGGACCATACAGATAGATCTTCTTTTAGTAGCGGCGGCAATAGTAGCACCATGACTTTCCTCAAACAATGATTCCGGTAAACCTTTTCGAATGATGTCACTGAGTTTAGTAGTAGAAGAAACTCTATGAGGGTTATAAGAAGCGGACACTGGCGAACCACCAATTCTAGGATGAGAAGAGAAGTGTTGATCTTGATCACTTGGTGGCATTTTATTAGGACTCAAACTGATCACTTGTATAACGGGATGCAAATCCAGCTATATACCCGCGATATACACCTTGTACAGATCCAAAATATTATGAAAAGAATCCAGATATATCTCAATAATATTAGAAAATAAATATTTACACCAACTAAATCTTCGTTGAATCGGGGTAGATGACAAATTTAAATCAGTACAGTTCGCAAGCAATAAATAAGAGAAACAGTAAAAGAACAACGAAGAAATAGAAAATGAGATAAGTTATAAACACTCTCACTCAGCGGACTCACAAACTTAATCCTTAATGTTAATAATCTTGAGCCAATATAATGTTATATAATAGGCCAGACAGACTATTTAATTGGATCGTTCCGGTTATTTAGGGCCGTTGAGTAGTGGTTAAATCGTATTTCTTGTTTGATTGAGAGTAACGTAATTTAATCAGTTTATTTTAGTTTTGATGACTAAAAGAAAAAACAAAAGTTGATTGAGATTTCGATCAGAAGATCAGAGAAAAGAAACGAGAACCAGCAAGAGAAACGAAATGACAAGTGTAGAAAGAAATCTGAGCTGAACTGATTTAAAGAGATTATGGTGAAATTACTTGATCATTGACTGTCTGGACGATGGATGATAAGGGTGGGAAGAGAGCGTTATTCCCAGGCGGTCGCCTTGTTCCAACCGAATTAACTAGTGCACTTGATTGTGTCTTTAAATGCATTATTCTGTTAAAAGCGACAGTGACAGTCTGACAAGCAATATTGTAACTCTTTAAAAGTTCTCCCAATCTTATTATTCTCTTAAAGAGAACTCGGAGAGAGCAACATTCCGAGATTACGTAAGTGATGTTCGATTCAAAGATTCAATGAACAGATTCACGTTAAAGCAGCTATCAGATAACAAGCCAGATTTTGAACAATTCTTCAGCTGTCCAATCAACAATCTGATGCTCATATTAAATTTAACCTATCACAAGTCACCAGTAAGAACTACCATTATGTTTCGTCCGGCACTTCTGAGACTGATCGCCTTCAGATCTCCCGTCCGGCGCATCCGGCAGCTGCTGGGGTTATTACTCTCTGCACTCATGCTAGATTCTCGGCCATGCCACCTCGTAGTAGGCCCCCGTCCAGACCCCGTTGCTCGCTTCGCTCCAGGTTCAGTTCTTTATGGCAAAACTCGTTTCGCTCAATCGTCGCTCAATCGTCTGCTCCCGGATCAAACTTCAGGGCTGACCTAGAGACATTCAACGCAAGGATATTATTGCTTCACTTAGTTGTCCCTGTAGGGCGCCGGATTTATACCCAAGCCCCTGCATGCTTCGCTTATTTCTCCGGTCCCTAATCTCCGATGAGATCTCGCTATATATATGCTCGGATTTCACTTCCTAGGTAGCAACGGGCGAAAAGATAGACCCAACACTGCTTACGTGCGAATATCTGTAAGTTGGCTCTGTTCTCTAGCTATCCCCCCTCCCTTGTTCATTAGTTAGCCTATGTCAATAACGCTCATGTACTGTTACATAAATAATATGCTCAATCGCGAGTGAAACCGAGAGAGAGTTTGAGAGACTGAGTCTGAGAGACAGAATCCTCCGGATATCAGAATTTAAATACTCTATTAGCTTCGTATTAAAAAAGTCTCAGTAAAGAATATGAATAACCAATGACCGTAACTCTCTAAGAATAGTCAGTTTATTTGTCTCTATTATTTGATTTTAAAAGTTTATTATTCTTTCCATGAATTATTTCCATAATGTGAGAATATCATTATTTTCCAACATATCTCCACGAGATTTTGATACTCCTGATGAAACTGATGATAATCTTTTCCACTGTTCAGAGTCTATTACAACTATATAAAAATTAAATATTTGACCTTTCCAAAATTCTTCAGGAAAAGCATGAACAAGTGCATTGCCAATTCTGGAATTCTTATTTTAAAACTCTCAAGACGGCACTTACGAATCCAGGTGTATAAACTCTTCTAGGAATTTCATACCCCGGGATCAAGTCTTATGCTGAAAACATTGACATACAAGGAATAACCTCTGCTGTTTCTCTAATTGCACTTGAAGTGAAGCTTACACTTGTTCTTGAGATGACCATTCTTCCCAAAATTATGTGAATAGTAATCCTGCATAGCTTTATAGGATTGATTTCAGGCTAAGATTCTACTCAAGTCCCAAGTTTGTGCTAATCCCAGACCATGTCGGAGACTAACTTAGACCTCCGTCTCGTAACCCTCATCTCTGCAGACGTGTGAATCCCAGTGTTTCTTCTCGACTCGATTTGGACCGGGAAATTCTCAGGGGAGGGTGGGGTCAAGTGTATGTGGGCTCACCCTGTCGATCGTTATACGGCTGAGTTTTTTTTTTCCGGCCGAAACTGTAGATTTTCAGTCTGAGATCTAGGCATAAACAGTTTAAACAGTTCAGTCCAAAACTGCACTCTCATATTTTGATTTCGGAACTTGAACTGATTCCTTTTCTTCCTCTATAGCTTTAGAATATCCTTTTTAAAATGTCAAGATTACCTAAAGTAGTGGCATGGAAATCAGAAAAAGATATTTCAGAACTTAAAGATCTATTCTATGAATGGGATAATGACTCTAGAGTTAGGGCATTAGCTAAAGTCAAAGCTTATCAAACAAGAGGAGCCAGTTTACCTCATTCTATAGAATCAACTTCTTTATTGACGGCGGCTATTCTTAATGATATTCCATCTAATGATCCTTTTGCTACCCGCATGGCTTATTCTATGGCTATAATTCGCTTTGTTAATGGACTTTTAGATCCATCACAGCGATCCCAATATGCCATCCCATTACACCTCTTAGCTAAAAGTGTTGATCTACCATCAGCATTTGTGGAATTAAGACATGTAGCTACTCATGAATCTTTACCATCATTAGAAAATCTAAGGCAAATGACAAAACGTGCATTGACTTGGTTATGGCATCATTATTGGTCTCGTAATTCTTATGAGGATAATCAAAGACAACAAGAAGCAATTGCAGAGTCTGATTCTAAAAAAGAGAAAATCAAAGAATTATTTAGAGAATGGAGACGAATTCGTAGATCCGATCCTACGAAAGTTATGAAAGTGGGTGATGGCTCGTCAGAAGGAATACAATTTTGGAGATTAGTTAAAAAACTACAAACCCAAGTAGAATCAGATGAAGAATTATTTGTAGAGGTGTTACTTAATCGTAATATCCTAGTTCCTTTAGGTAGTGATGGGCTTAAGAAACTCCCTGCATCTATAAAACTTCTTAATCCATTGTTTGAACATTTGAATGGGGATGGGTTTGTACAACGCTTAATAATTTATTTCATTCAATTATTAAATGGACAGAAGACATCATTAGATTGGGATTTTAAAAGTACAGATGGAAAGAAACCGGAACGGGAACCTCATTTCTTTACTTGTATTAAAGAATGGGTAAAGTTCTTGTTAACATGTGGTTCGAAAAAGAAAACTGTTTGTTTAATTACTGATGTTGAAGATATCTTAAAAGAACTTTCAACATTACCAAGAGAATGGAATGTAGAAATATTACAACATTACATAGACAATGGCGCATCATCAACACTAGCAGATATGGAATCTTTGAAGAAATTAGTTGAAGATATGGCTACGCAGGTAGAACTGTTCAATGACATTTCGCTGACCCCACATGAACCACCAGCAAAAAGTGAAGAACGGAGAAAACGTATTAGAGAAACAGATAATCAAGTCGAGGAATTCACTAAAAGGGTTCTCTTAGAGAAGGAAAAAGTGGAAGCCAAATCTAGTAATGACAAGGTGCCTTCATCATCTGTCTCCCCTGCCCAGTGGAAAGTGGTTGAAAATTGGACACCTCGTCCAATTGGGGTTCTTTAAGAATATCGGTGATTGGAATGTTGTGCAGCCAGCGGTTGACATGTTCGCGGCAGTCGATATGAAGTTATGTATGGATAATAGTTATAATGTACTGGGACACTCTTACCCCTGTTACGGTGGACTGTGGTTGCTTCGCGGTAAGCTCCCTGTTCCATTATGCTATAACTCGCGTCCCTGTTTCTCTCGCACATAATATCCTCTCAAGGAACCGCATTAACTGGTCCCTTAAAGGTAATACTAATACGCTGACCGTAATTTATATACTTAATGTATTTAATTCTACGTCAATGTAACGTCATAATACATAAATAATAACATCATTGCTGTTCAATTAGAGCTAGCTTTATCTCGTAATATTCTAAGTACTAGTACACGTGGGGGGGGATCGCGATCGATATCGAACTTAGCAGCACGGCTAAGCTTATTTCAGCAATTTTCAATTACGTAATTAATGACTAAAAAGACAAAAGAGGGTTTTATATTGTCTAACCAGAATATTCCTTGAAACATAATAATAATGTTTTCAACTTCAAAATTTCAAGAACTTCAAGAGCTGAGGAGACGGAGGAAAAGCGATTTATCGAGATGGAGGATTCAACAATTAAGTAACAAGTAGAACTTACGTAACTTAATTTATGACTGAAATTATGTAACTTATGACTAACTATTTTTAAATAATTTAACCCTAATCCATGAATCATGCATGATTGACCGCGAGACAGACAACAACGATTATAATCATATCAAGTATTTATTTAATTCCTATTTATTTAATTCCTATCCTAATATTATATTCTTCTTTTCAATTTATTGTTCCTATTCTGGTTTAGAAATTAAGAATTTGTCATCTCTCAATGACAGAGTTTACAAAGTGCTTGCAGAAGCATAAAGTGTTTAGTGAAGGGCCAGAGTTGTCTGCTGCTGGACGAAAAGGTAGTGATGGAGGAGAAAGAAATCATGGAAATTTGGTTGCTGTTAGGGATAGTGATGTAATTACAGCTATAGGTGACAGCGTGAAATATGGGATGTTAGATCCTGAGAAGAAGGAAAAGACAGTTTACGATTTCTTAAAAGTTGACTTTACTATATTGAATTTAATCGTCAACAGTTCAGGCTCTTTTCTAGCAATCGTGGGGAAATATGATGTGGTATTTTGTTATTTACCGATTTCTGGATTACCGCCTAGTGATAATAGTAATAAAACAACTTCAACAACGAGTCCGAGAAAGGATGATATAAAGGATTCTCCATCTAAAACATTTCATCATAAATTAATCATTGGAGAGAACAGTAGTGATAATGGTGATGATGGTGATGATAATAAGAAGGAAATTGAAATTCTGAAGGTGCTATGGAACCCTATTGCATCTCGTGATGCGAATTTAATAATTTTAACTAGTGATGGATATGTTAGTGCTTATGATGTTCTTTTGAATTACCAATTTCCCGAATATAAAATATATTTGCTTGGAGATGAGAATAGAAAGCAAATTACAGGGGGACCATCAGGAGTTGGTGGAAGTACTGCCAGCAATAATGTAGCTGTGGATGGCTCTTTTGGTATTGATGACAATATAATCGAAGAACCTATTTCAATTGCTCTTGGTTCAGATGCTGATCCATTAGGTAAGATGACATTATATGTTTTGACCAATGATGGAGATATATATGGATTCTGTCCTTGGGTTCCTAATCGGTTTGTTTTATCAAAACAAGAAGTTTCTGATCTATTTGATAATGCGGTGGCCGCTCAATATGAATATAAATTAGAACATGGTGATTCCAAGAAGCCATCTTTGAGAAGACATTATCGTGATCAGTTGACTTGGACAAATGATCTATGGAAACAAGTTGAGATTAGTCCTAGCGAAACCAGATTGTTGCCTGATGGCACTCTTCGAGATTATCATATTCTAGCGCGTCCAGAAATGATAGGAAGATCATCAACTCATCCTAAATTAGAACCTCAAGGTCCATTTCGTTATCAACCATTCCCAGATTCATTATATGAGGGAACTGCCATTGATTTTGTAACGATGAATTCGGGTACAATGACTAGTTTGGCAGTACTTTATTCAACACAGCGAATCAACTTTTATCTTCAAGATGTTAGTTTAGATATGAAGTGGGAAGGTAGTGAGGCTATTTCTGATATTTGTTTAGCTCTGATAGAATCTATTGATTTACCGGAGGAGACATCAGATCCTAATCCTGCTGTCAATAAGTTGTCGTCTAGTGCTAAAGGTGGTGCTAGAAACGTAGGGAGTGGCTTTGGTAAGAGCAATAGTTCGTCTGGTTTTGGAAATATCAATAGTTCATCTGGTTTCGGTAATATCAATAGTTCATCTAGCTTTCGAAGTAGCAGTTTATCTGGATTTGGTGGCGGTTCATCTGGATTTGGTGGCGGTTCATCTGGATTTGGTGGCGGTTCATCTGGATTTGGTGGCGGTTCATCTGGATTTGATGGCGGTTCATCTGGATTTGGTAGCGGTTCATCTCCCATTAGTGGTAGTTCGTCATCTTCTTTATTTGGTAGTAACATTCAACGTGGATCGAAAAATAATTCCCCCGCGTTTGGAAATAGTACCACGTCAAATGTAGGAGTGACAGACCTAGGATTATCTGGTGGGTTCAGGTTCATTACTGGTTCTTGGATTAAACCATTAGAACTTTATGTTGCTTCCAAGTATTCTGTATATCGTATTGATATCTCCCCTTGGGCAGAGCCACTAACTAAGGCAATTGAAGATTCGGATTCAACACAAGCACTAGCAATAGTTGATGTTCACCCGCCTACGGATATATGGGTTATCTTAAATTTAAGTAATAAGTTCCCAGTAAGGGGAGTTGGCGCTATACCTGATAAGTTTGGAAATGATGTTGTATTTGTGCATACTTCGAACCTTGTGTGGGTTGAACTTCCTGAAACCCAATATGGAAAAAGTGGAGAATATGAATCGTTAACGAGTGATAATGTATCAGCCACTCCTGCAGCTTCTAGTTTGACATTAAAACCTATAAAATTCAATTCTTTATTACAAAATAATAGAGACGAATGGGATCTGTTAAAGGGTCTTTTAAATGATATCTCATTTAAAACTCCACCTATTCCCAGGAATATTTCCCCGACTGAACCTATTACGGCAGACTTGGAGCAATTTTCCTATTTATCAAATCTGTCCAACTTCTTTACTGAAGAGTTGGCCAAAATTCATAAAGTTGGGTTGATAGTGCAGAAGAGGTTGATCTTACAACGTTCAGAACTTCACCGACAGTTAGAAAAACTTTTGGAACTACAAAACTCGGTACAGAATTTGGAGCAGAATCGTCCTTTGAATGAACTTAATCGTATTCTGGACAAGCAAAAGGATTTACGGTTGAGATCTTTGACATTATTGGAGAAACTTGCTAGACGTCGTGCTCTTCTTCTTAGTAATCAAGAGAAGAAGTGGTTCGACGAGCTTCAGCGTCTCCAGAGTAAAGTTTATGATGTTAATGGATTTGAGAGACGTGTTAAAAATGTAAGTAGCTTACGGTTCTTTTACCTCAGCTTTTCGGAACGACCGAAACGGTCCCATTGCCTCCGGCGGTTCCTTGACCAATGTTGCCGGAGACAGCACCAATGTTTTAATTTCTTTCTAACATCCAGTCTATCGTTCAGGCGAATCTCATTTTACAGGAAATGAAGGTTCTGGAACGTAGCCCCGATCATGATACCTCACCTAGTAAAACGTTGACGCATAAAACATCATCTTCACCTTCAAGGTCAAGCCTAGTAACTGAATTGGACAATACTGCAAGGTTACAAGTGTTATTAACAAAAGAGTAAGTTATTGGCCCAGTAGTGGACAGAAGCAGTAACCTCGTTACCGGGCCCAAACGTTTGTTTCGCTCACGTTTCGCTCACGTTTCGCTCACGTTTCGACCTAAGCGAGAAGTGATTATATACTAACATAATAGGGGTGATTTGGTGAAGTCCACTAAGGAGCATCTTGAGCGTATTCTAAATGATTTACCTGCTGAATTGGGTGCTCTTGCATTAACCGAATAAAAGATATATAGGAGCTAGTTATTCAATTTTTTGGACATGTGTTAGGAAATCAGGATATATAATAAAGCATTAAAAACGTATTTACATAATATATATATCCGAATGAAAGAATAAAAATATAAAATTCATTGAAGATGCAAAAACACCATTAAATTGATCAAGATGAGCGAAGTCCCAGCACCTCAAGAAAACATAATATGGTAAATCGTATCTCTAGAAATCCGTGACTCGGCCATTGAAAGAATAATCCCCATGTCGAAGTGGATCTTGTTTTGGTCCTCCTACTTCACCCGTTTCAGGATTCACATCACCTTCAAAATCTGCATAAGGTTTACGAAACTGGGGATGTTGTAGATCTTTTGCATCAATATTAACTTTATCAAAACTACTAATGGCTTCCTTTTGTAATCTTTCAAATTCTTCTTGATCTTTCTTCGGTAGACGAGGAGGGCCAGGCCGAGGTTCTAAAGGATTCAAGCTGCTGCTATATTTTGCAGTAGCTATTGGACCTATTAGTAGTCTCCTCTGAGAAGTAACAACGAACCGCGTGAAAGTCTGAAGTCGGAACATATTATAGTTCTAGAATTAATGAACGGTAATGAAGACAATGTTGAATCAATCAGAGCAAAAGGCACATCTCATTTATCGTGAGATACCTCTGCAGTAGAAAGTCCTTTAAAATAATAAATCGACCAGTCTTTTATAAGGATATATTTGCACGATAGTTGACGTTTATGAGGCTTTAATATGAATTACAGATTATATATGATTTATATATAATTTCAATATATATATAGCAAATGACATTGATGTCCATCGAGGATTAATTTAAAATGGTAACTTAACGTTATGTCATGATGGCGGGTCACTCCAGACCCGTTCTCAAGCCAGAGTAGTGGAAGCGCACTAGCTATCGAATATAAAAGCAAACATCATTACTTGGCTAGAACAATATATATAGATAGCACCAAGATAATCAAATCTATGAATATTACCACACGATATAATATGTTGGATGTTGATTCTAAATACGGTTCAACTTTTTAAGCTTAGCCGATAAGAAAACTCCCCAACCCTTATCGGGAAAAATCACTTTTTAGACTGGAATCACGGTCAATCGCCCCTGGATTATTTCAGAAAACAAAAAGAAATTCCCAATAAAAAAATTCTAATTATCAGTCTCATTCTAAATGAAAAGAAAGATCTCATCTCGGAACTTGTTGTATATTATAATTCTCATATCACAACAGTTTACGGTTGGAATCGTAATTTCTGATTATGTAATCGATGTTCGGATATTCGCTAATATTCGCTATCCTTCAAAATCGAATTCCCAGTTCTCACTTCATCCAGACGTTAAAATCCCCTGATAGTGATTCAACTTTAAATAGCCAGTGGTTCCGGGGCAAACCTCCCCCGGTCAGAAAATTAATAAAAGGCTTCTTCTTGTCCCTTGAGTAGCCCCTGCTGTGTGGCGCTTACCGGCCTGTTCGGTCAGAATATATATATCAATCTCAATATGTCGTGAGAAATTTTATCATTTTATCGATTCACTAGGGAGGTTCCGCTGAACATTTTTTCAGAAGATTTTAGGTAGGGTTAGGACAGATCTACATCCGTTTTTTATGTGCGTTCCGTTTTTCGTAATTCTTTTTCGGTAGAAAAAAGGTAACAAATCTGCGGTTAAAGGCAAATTCAAAACATATGCCCTTATAGGTCTTTATATAACGTGACTTTTAAGAAGATCGACGTCGAATAGACAGACCACATTATTTTCGTGTTTGACAGCTGTTTAATGGTCTGTTTAAATGTGATTGAACAATGTTCACAGGAAGAACGATTGCTTTCTTGAGCCATCTTTTCTGGATCTATAACGTGTTAAATGTGTCAATATATCGACTCGAGTTAAATCTTGAACGAAGTTGAATTAAAATCATGTTAGTCTCGCGTTAACCCTAATTTAAATTTCTATTTCCAGCATTTAACCCTGGCTTACCGATATTAAATTCGGTAGGTAAGCTCCGAAAACCAGATATAAGCATAAAAGGTAGGTAATGCAGACCCAACCCTGACCTAACCCATCCTACCTTTTAAAAAAGTTGTGGTTCGGAACCTCCCTACTAACCACCAAAGTAAACTGTGGTGTGTGTATGTAAGCTGCCGATGCTGACAGTTAACTAACGTTAAAACCGGTGAATTGCTGATTTCGGTAGCTGGTATCCGTTATCATTGCACGTGATCGGGCATAATCTATCGAATTAGGATTGCACCATTGCCTATGACTGAATTTTGTTGATAAATGACGGGAGAGTGACCCCATTAGAGCGGTGAACGGGCGGTATCGGAGTTTGTAATTTCTGTTTAAGCAGATAGACTATTTATTCAGCGAGTGAGAAGTTTTGTACCCGGTTGTAGACTCGTGAAATATTTAAAACGACTGAAACACCCCAGATTAAGTTGTATCTACCATACAAATAGTCTTTCCTTGGCGACATCCGGAGTTTAAGTTCACAGATCGGCCCAATATAAATAGACGGGTGTTCCTAACTTATTTTGACTGGTTTAATTATTAATATTATTACAGTTTACGAATTCCTTAGAATCATTTCAGGAGAGAGAGATAGTACGATTGGTTGGGTATTGGCTGATTTTAGATTGACCATAATACCATCATATATAGGGAGTAAACAAATTGACGAAACTTACTAATAAAACAGAATAGAGGAATAATTCATTTTCAAAGAAGAATTCTTCGTTGTCTATATGATAAACAGATCTTTTAGAAATCTGTTGTCAAAATCAATTATATCTCCTAAATCAACCCCTAAATACTTTTCGCGTCAATTCAATATGACATCATCAAATCAATTTAAACCACTTCCTGGTCCATCAATTCATATCTCAGCTCAAAGTAAAGATGTTTGGAGTATAATAAATGAAGCAGCAGCGGCTGTTGAAGCTACTGGTCAAAAACTTGTTAATTTGGGTCAAGGTTTCTTTTCATATTCACCTCCTGATTTCGCTATAGAAGCAGCAAAGAAGGCACTCGATGTCCCTGCTTTAAATCAATACTCACCTACAAGAGGTCGTCCTTCTCTTAAAAAAGCCCTTGCTACTGCTTATTCTCCATTTTTTAATCGAACTTTGGATCCTGAGACTGAAATTGTAGTAACTGCTGGTGCTAATGAAGGAATGTATTCTGCTTTCACAGCTTTTCTTAATCCTGGTGATGAAGTTATTGTATTTGAACCTTTCTTTGATCAATACATTTCTAATATTCAATTACCTGGTGGTAAAGTTGTTTATGTGCCATTACATCCTCCGAAGGATTCTGCTACTAGAACTTCGTCAGCTGCTGAATGGAAAATTGATTTTGATGAATTAAGGGCAGCTGTTACTCCAAAAACTAAAATGATTGTTCTTAACTCACCTCAAAATCCTACTGGAAAAGTCTTTTCAAAAGAAGAATTAGAACAAGTTGGAAAAATCGCTGTTGAACATAATCTTATTGTTCTTTCTGATGAAGTTTATGATAGATTATTTTATAAACCATTTGTAAGAATTGCAACTTTATCTCCTGAATTGGCAAGGTTAACTTTAACTGTTGGTTCGGCTGGTAAAACTTTCAGTGCTACTGGTTGGCGTGTAGGTTGGCTTATTGGACATCCTGATTTAATTAAATATGTAGCAGCTGCTAATACTCGAATTGTATTTACTACCAATTCTCCTTTACAAGAAGCTACTGCTCAAGCTCTAATTCAAGCTGAAACAAATACTTATTATACTGATCAAATTGTAAGCTTTGATCGTAAATATAAGATTTTTAATGCTATTTGGGATGAATTGGGCTTACCTTATACTATTCCTGAGGGTGGATATTTTGTATTAGTAAATTTTGCTAAAGTTCAAGTACCTAAAGACTATGATTTCCCTGCCGAGGTTACTGAAGGGAGAGCTAAAGATTTCCGTACTGCATATTGGCTTATTAGAGAAATTGGTGTTGTAGCTATTCCACCGACTGAGTTTTATACTCCTCAGAATGCTCATTTAGCAGAGGAATTTTTAAGATTTGCAGTTTGTAAGGATGATCATATTCTTGAAGAAGCAGTTGAGAAATTACGTGGACTTAAGAAGTATATTAAACAGGATTAACAATAGACTTATTATATAGAATGTATTGATAATAGAGACATTTCAAACCATTCTACCGTTATGTTGTTTTTCTGGCAGCCTCGAGCGTAGCGAGAGCTAGGGGTCTGGGGCTACGCCCCAGCCGCCGGATGCAGAAGAGGTAGGCAGTTGGGGCCATGTCTAATCCGCCGGAGGCAGACACTTGTTGACGAAGGAAAAGTTTTCAGTGCGGATCATTTATTAATTCTATTACTACTATATTCATTTGGAATATTCTATTTTGTTAGTTTAGAACGGCAAAATAAAAATTTTCAACCAAATTCTTTTCTATAATTATATTCTAATTCACATTAAATCAGACATCCAAGGAAGGATGAAAACGGTCACCGACATACGAAGATGGGTTCTTATGTATGCTACCGAGGAAACTGCGAATGTTTACTGGAGTTTTCATCATGTAAAGTGAAGAGAATAAAAAAGAAAGACAAGTTTTCTAGACAAGTCTTCTAGGATTAGAACTTACATTTCATAGAGGTAATGAACTAAAGCAATTACTTGATTAAGGTTATTAGTATCTTAAGGTATCTAAAATATTTGTTAGTAACATTTCTGAAAAAAAATTCACAATGATCTTTTCTTTGTAAATATTCTCTTTCTTGTTCAAATCAGGCGGTATATTACTGGCAAGTAAAAGCCGACTTCTACCTACAAGAGATAGAAAGGCACCCTTAGCTATCGTCATAGTCGAAATAGGAATTGGAAAGAAGTATGGTTATACTTATCATCATATGAATAAGAAAAGAGAATTTTAACAAATAGTATTGAAAAAGAACTTACCTATTAAGGGTATATATAAATAAATAATTGGAAGGGAATAATAAAAAAAGACTCTATCTAATATTAACTGAACCAACTCTTAAGTTGGAATTCTAATTTAAGGAAAAAAGAATTTTTTTGGAAGAAAGAAAGAGAAAAAAAAAACATGCGAACTTCTATCCTTTTATAATTTTTTTTGCCCTCATAAATTTTTTTTCGGTGGTGCGCCGCATCGCAAAAGTTTTGTGTAGTAAGCAACCAGGGGGTGATGTATGTGACATTTTGACAAAATTAATATATCTCGGAGGTGAAGTGGGAGGTGAGGCTTGAAGAAAGTGAGGTGAGATGAGCCTGATGAGGCGAGGTGAGTGAAGTTGAAGAAAGTGAGGTGAGATGAGGCGAAGTGAGTGAAGTTGAAGGAAGAAAGTAAGGTGAGATGAGGCGAAGTGAGTGAAGTTGAAGAAAGTAAGGTGAGATGAGGCGAAGTGAAGTTGAAGATATCACGATCACTCTTGCTTCTTTCGTTTTCTCCTTTGTTTCTGCACTCCTACTATTGACGTTGCCTACTTCCTCTTAAAAGTGCTTGAAATAAAGCTACTGCAGCATCGCATCGGCTTGCGGTGCCACTAATATGGATCTTTAGATTAGATCTTTGATTAGGTTTATATTTTGGAATTAAAACGATCTCTGCATTGGTTGTGCGTCGAATATAGTCAACGGCATTTACTCCTCCTTCATAGTGTTTGTCAATGAGTATTTCGCTTTTGTAGAAAGGAATACGGAAGCTACGCTCTGTATGATCTATGTACCTGCTGCAAGAAGTAGTCATTACCTTAAGATCTCGAGATGCTTGGATGGATGAGGAGGTTGTTGTTCCTGGGGTCACTGGGTAAACCTGTATGAGAGGAATTGTCGTATTTGTGGACGTAGAGACACCTATAGATTTAGACCTAGATGAAGCCATTGTTGAAGTATCCGCATATTCTAATGGATAAACAGAATCTGTATCTGCTGAGCTAGTACCAGTAGTCATATAACGCGTACCAGATTTGGCAGATTTTGATTTATTTATTTGAATATTAGTCATATTATTAGACCTGACACTGAGTGGATGGCGACCTAACAATGGCTCCATATTAATATTAATACTACTACGGCTTGTTTTAACAGGTTGATTGTTTTCCTTGTTACTTTCTAAACGATGGCGATTTTTTTTCTCGGTCTGGTTTACATTTGACCGCGCCTCTCCAAGATCAGGCTCTAACGATTCTTGATATTGTTCCATAATCCTTGAAAAAGGAGTCCTCTTCAAAGGCTGATATTGACCAGGCTGCCATAACACTTTTCCATTCCCTACTAAGTTACAACTTTCATCCAGTTTATTAGAATGTAAAGATATCCATTTAACGAGATTCTCTTTAATACTATCATGTACCAGTGCGATCCCAATAACACATTCTGAAGACAATAGAATTCTAGATCCATTATATTTTTCATTAAAACTTAACAGTCTGAGTTCGTCAATATTACAAATATTTATGATTTCCTGAACATACTGATCGTTAGTAGAAAGAAACTTCTCCCTATCCCCTTCCCCAAAACGTCTCTGCTTGCATCGTCTTCACCTTACTTACGTAGACAATTGTTTCGTGATTTCCTATGATAGATAATAAACATTCCGGTGAAGCGATACTTCTTTCAATTGCCATGATGGGTTGTTCCTGGTTACCTGATTTCTTGTTGCATATTCTTACATCGTACAATTCGCATTTTTGACCGTAGAAATTGACCACGGATTCTGCTTGGCTAATACACATCATCATCCGTAATGAAGATGTATCATTGTCATCTTGAATACTACTATTGGTCGTTTTCTTAAATATTATAAAGATTTTGGATTGACTTAAATTATTCATTTGAGTTGTTATGATTTCAGTCAAGCTTATCTCTCTGGTTACAGGTTACCTCGGGAACAAATGGAAAAAATCTTTTGAGATGAAACAACTCGATAGTAACTTCCCCATCAATTCTATAACAAATTCTCCTCTCCTCTTCTTCCTTTCGTCAAGTCTCAGGTCAACGTGAAATCATCCGGCAGAAGGTAACTAGCTTTATTGCCGCCATATAAAGTGTTTGTTTTGGTTCCTGCATATATTAATTATAATCTGCATGACTTAAACAATGCGCGGCTTCTAATTAAGGT
>JAJMIF010000081.1:53245-87922 GCA_030583505.1 Sugiyamaella castrensis
CAATAATAATATCAATGACCCTGAATCTAGTATCTACTTACCTTCTCAGTTAGGAATTAGTGAATTGATTAATATAATCAAACAGCCCTAAGAGAGAAGGTAAGAGGGAGAGAACGAGGGAGGTGCCGACAATTTAACTAATGAAAATTTTACACGGCATTAAGTCACGTGAAGTCAACAAAGTGACATAACACTAACAAGGTTTGAGGGAAATTCTCCCACGGCAAACACTGATGTTTAAACAAATATCCCAATACGGGATATAACTACCATAGTTCTATTTGGTTGATTCAACATGATCAAACAATTATTATCTATTTGTTTTATTTTTCTATACCTTCTTTTGTGGATCTTTCTTTAGTGCAGTTGGATTTACTCTTGGGTATACCGTATATATTATATATATATATTTTAGTTCCTCAAGTCGTTTATTTCTTAAATAGTGAATTGAAGTGCTACGGATCTTTTATTAGTCAAAGCTGTGTTTATTTAACATTACTTTACTGATTGAACACTCTGAAGAATCTTCTATCTGGGAGCATCCGAGAAGTAGTATTTGGACTAACTAATCTATTGAAGACTAATTAGTTGCTTTCAATATAGAGACAGATTCTTATCTTTAAGGTTTGAATTAACTAATCTTCTCACAGGTTTGCATCAATTTTAGATCTGCAATTGGAAGATCTTATGAAGATCTTTGATAGCTCTGACAGGAGCTCGGATGTCGAGTCCCAGACCCCCTAGATCTAGCTACCCTCTAGAGATCCGGGCTAAGGTATCACTCTCAGCTGGCCAGAGCTAGAGGTCTGAGGCTTTGCCCCTGCCATCGTTAACAGCCTTCGAATATTTTTTAGTATTTTTGAAAAGTAATGGAGATTTTATTGCTTCTAATAAACAGTTTCCACGCACGATACACTATGAAAATTCAAAAGAAAATATGAAATAGAAATAATAAGAAATTGAAAAGAAAAATTGGAAAAAAGAATTAGAAACACAGGAACCAAAGAGGGATAGATAAATGATGTAGTAAGACTTAGTAATGGCAATTGAGATTTAAAAGCAACTAACAGATAAAAGAAATAGGTGAAGAATCGGTAGTGAATTGAAATAATATTTACTATCCAATTCTTTGCAGTCTGATTCTGCCTTAAGACAGGTTTCCCCCCCTTACTGAGATAAATCAGCCATATTATAAGCAATATTATTCACAGTGTTCGGATAATTATTAACAACCATACCTATATTACTATTCTTAATTAATTGCGCGATATCTTCAATAGAATAGGAACAGTTTAATGACCAATAATAAGAAACAAGTCCAGAAACATGAGGAGCAGCCATAGAACTACCACTCATAACACCATAAGCATTATCCGAAGTATTCAAACTACTTCTGACTTGAACACCTGGTGCATAAACATCAACACATGCTCCGTAATTAGTAAAAGAAGCAGGCTCATCAGTAAAATTTAAAGCAGCAACAATTAATTGCCCCAGCCTATTTGGTCCAAAACTTGGTGGTCCAACAGTACAAGCATCAGTTTGACCATTTCCAGACGCGCCCACAAAAAAAATACCTGCATCAATAGCTGCAGATACAGCAGCATTTCTTGATTCAGACTTCTCTCCAATTGCAGAATAATTGATTATAGCATGGTGCGCTGAAGAAGTATCGTTATTTTGATAGGCTTTATAATCATCAATAATCCAAGAAATAGCTTTTAAGAAATCAGATAATGTACCAGTTTGTTCAGCATCAAGTATTTTAACCGGAACAATTTCCGAATATTTAGCAACTCCAACCGAATAACCAGCAGCAATTCCTGCAACATGAGTTCCATGGCCATTTTCATCAGTATTAATATCATTCACAAAATTAGCACCCCAACGAATACGATTTTTAAATTCTACATGAGTAGTTCTAACCCCAGTATCAAGAATATAAATGGTATGATTGAGACCAGCATCACTTCGGAACAGATAATCGCCATCCTCATTAGATCCCGCGATAAAATTATCCTTGTGCGACACTCTGTCTAACCCCCAAGGAGATTCATCCTGTAGGTAGAGAACTTGTTGACCGATTTCAATAGAATCTGGTTCTATGATAGCAGTTTCTGGTGAAGTTTTGATGAGTTCGGCTTCTTGAGAAGTGAATTGGCCATGATAACCATAAATTGAATCACCAATTTTGAATTGTCCTTTAATCTTTGAAATGCCACCTTTAGATCTTTTAGAAAGGCTTGAGACCCAATCCATATGATCATCTCTAGTACTCAAATAATCATTGTTCAATATCACGACATAATCCTGAGGGGGATCGTCATTGACATCGTGAGATGCTGCTGTCACAGTAGTTGCCAGTAAGCTGGTCAACGTCAATATCAAAGAAATGTTTATCATTTTTCAGGAGAAACAAGAGAAAAGAAACTCAATAATGAGACAGAGAGATGGAGAGATGGAGAAACAGAAGTAAAAAAAAATATGGATCCGGAGAGGGAGAAGACAAGAGATATCTGATTTACTGAATATGTTTTATCTGATTTACGTTTCAATTTTGGCCTTGTCACTGAATTTATATATGCTTTATAACATACAGGGCAAAATATTTGCTTCGTGAACTGATCCGGGATTTCAACGCCAAGCATATTTGTTTTACTTTCCTGAAAGCAATATGTTGAATTCAGTATTTTCTCTTCGTTGTTGTATTCTGAGGAAGGATTTGAAACAGTTTTTCATATACCGCCTTTTACAAAACGCCTTCTGAGAAAAGTTTAAGACAGCATAACTGACGCCCATTCAGAAATAACCAAAGAAAAACTTATCAGATTAAATAATAAAACGCTAAATAAAAACAAACAGTCCAAGTTTCATATATATATATATATATATACATATTATATTTCTATCTTATCCAACCAACTTCTTCTTTCTCTTCTTTCTTAACTCACTCTTCCCCTTCCAAAAGTTCAAAAAGACTACCTAATTTATCAATATAAAACTTTGGGGTAGCAATTCTATCCTTGGAAGAAATAGAAGCTTCACTGTCTACACCAGTTAATACAAATAAGGTCCCCAACCCTCCTTCAAAACCAAAAAGCATATCAGTATTAAGGCGGTCCCCGACCATGCAAGCACGTTTGGGGTCAAACTGAAATTTCGCTTTAATACAATCCATCATAGCATTTGATGGTTTACCTAAAGCAACAGGTGTTCGTCCCGTACATGTCTGCAGTGTGCCAACGATAGTACCTGCGCCGGGTAGAAGTTTACCATGAGAAGGATAAGTTGAATCCATATTAGTAGCTAAAAATATAGTTGATTTATCCGGTGTATTAAGTTGAATCATAGCATAAGCAATTTTATAATAATTGATATGAAGATCCAATCCACATAATACAGCACCAATTTCGGGATCCCTTACAATATTATCAAGGGCATTCGAGGGAATTTCAGAATTAAATTTTGGGTCAGTACCACCAATAAAATTAATACCTTCATTATATAATTCTTCTTCGATACCACTTTCTCCGATAACTAATACTTTTTTATCTTTAGGAAATTTTAATACTTTACTCAAATAAATAGCAGAAGAATAAGATGATCCAAAAATTTCTTCCTCCGATACTTTTAATCCGAATTGAGCGAACTTTTTAGTATAAGCTTTTCTGGATTTTGTAGAATTATTTGTCACGAAGATAAGTCTTTTATTATGAGATCTTAGTAGGTCTAAAGTTTCAACTACTAATGGGAGAAGGTGATCACCATGCCAAAGGACACCATCACAATCAAATAGAAAATCGTCATATTGATCTAAGAAATCTTTTACTTGTCCCGAGGTAGTAAGTTTTTGGCTTGAGATAGTCATGATTACCATCTAAGTCTATTGTCCAAACGTCAAGAAAACAAAACTAAAATAAAACCAAAATAATATTTTTTATAAACTCTCCAATATATATAACAAAGAAGGACAAAAGGGAACCTTAATTCTAAAAAGAGGAATCTTGTTCAGAGAATTCTAGATCAAACTGCCCAAGTCAAGCAATATAACTAATAACTGGATTGAAACCGGCTTCCAAAGTATACCTCAACCTTTTGATAATCAATAATTCGTTAACTTCAAGATCTGACTATTATCGGATATGACCGCAAGAGAGAATTAAACAAGAACGGGTAAGCCGCATCCGGTCAAGACTAATATAGATAATCTAGATGGCGATCGTCACGCAGGTAAGTCTTTTATTTTACGTACGATCGCACGATGTTAACCACTATGTGGTCCTTAATAATCGAAAGACTCGTTCAATCTTCTCAATTGAACATGGGTTGTGATTGATTGATAGAATGATAGTTGGGTGTTAACTAACTTGCTACAACGTGGGGGGAAATGAACAAACCAAGCTGTCATTTAGGAACATACGACTATTTACACACATCACCTAGCCTATGTGTTTGTATGATAATAATTAATGAAGAATATTACTATTTACTAATATTACTGACCTGACTTGACGTGAACTGACGTTAATTTTGAACCGACGTTGATTTTGAACCGACGTTGACTCAACCTTATTTTTTTAGTTGTGATAACGTTTATTAGAATATTATTGTTCTTTTTGTAGGTTTAGCTGTAGTGTCGTACGCAGTTATGCTCTACTCTCAGACCCGTTCGGTAACCTTGCGCCGGTTGTTTTAGTACTACTGGGTTTTTTAGCATTGGCTGTTTTTCCAGTGCCTTGAAGCAAATGCTTGGGTCACCAAAGGTTCAGGAGTAGCATACAGGAACCATATAGAATGTTTCTCCGCTGTTGGGTGCCTATGTGTTTAGACCCCAAGTAGAATTATGTAATACGGCCCAACAGTCCGGCTGAGCTTAGCTAACTGTAGCTGAGTAACAGTAGCGCTGAGCTGACAGTAGCTCTGCTTAGCCGTGGCTAGGATTCCTAGGTACCAATTTATTTATTATTATTATTATTATTATTATTATTATTATTATTATTATTATTATTATTACAGTCGTATATTATAATACAATTTAGGTAATCTCCTATCGCTTTAAAGAGGTTCACCAATTTTCTAGAGATTCCCTCTTTCTGATTGGCCCATCCTAACCCTTGAAATTCAGTCCATTTAATTGAACACTAAGCTAGCTAGTGAATCCCTCCATTTAAGACCAATAATCTCTAGATCTGAATTTATTTATTGAAATATAATCGAACATGGCTCAAGATTTACCACCAGTTGGAGGCTACGAGCCCATTCAATGGAAGGTAAGTTTTAGATATTGGCTGTAACTCTGCGGAAGTTCAACTGGAAGTGACGTCTCTCGAGCGAAGCGAGAGCTAGGGGTCTGGGGCTACGCCCCAGCCGCCGGAGGCAGAACCGGTGTCTTGGGATTTGTCAAGCTATGAATTTGATTGTTAACATTATTCAGAGGAATTTACCCTCTAGAGGATTTAGACCCTCAATATGGTTGGCTGGACTTGTTGGCATCTGTTCCTATGGTTTCTACAAAATGATTCAGGGGATCCATGAACGAAATGAATTGGCTAGAGAAAGAGCTTGGTCAAGAATTTATCTTCAACCTGTTCTTGAGGCTGAAGCTGATCGTGATGCTGTTCGTCGTCATTATGCTCGTATTGCTCAGGAAAAGGAAATCATGAAGGATGTTCCTGGGTTTGATGCTGAGGAAAATATTTATAATGATAAACGATTTCGTAATCCTTCATTTATTGCTACCCCTAAGTTTTAAATGAGAGAATAATAAAATAGTTATGTTTCTTGATTCTCATAGTAGAGTGGTGTCATATTGTTTAGAGAGGGCCTGTAACGGAGGGCCTGTAACGAAGGCCTTTAACGAAGGGCCTGTAACAGAGGGCCTGTAACGAAGGGCCTGTAACTTTCACTTCCATCTCCTGTGACTCGGGCTCTGCCCTGGAGAATGTGCGTACCAGCCCCATTATGGGCTTTCTTGCTTCTCTTGGGCTCCGTCGGTTTCTGATTTCCGTCTACGTCCCGGATTCTGAGGGGTGGTCAAAATTGGTCATTTTTA
This sequence comes from Sugiyamaella castrensis, assembly GCA_030583505.1. NCBI lineage: Eukaryota > Fungi > Ascomycota > Dipodascomycetes > Dipodascales > Trichomonascaceae > Sugiyamaella > Sugiyamaella castrensis. The sequence continues at coordinate 59,298 of JAJMIF010000081.1, forward strand.
GTTGAATCAAAATCTGCATATTATTAGAATGTTGATTATTTTGATCCTCAGGGGATATGATGCTAACTCCTCGTTCAATTGACTTCTATCGGGAACATTTTCTTCGTTCATAGGTACAATTTCACCTTCAGTTAGTTATCATCATTGTAATGAATTCTAATTGGATAATAGCTTTCCATATATGTTTGGCTGTTCGATTGATTTGCGCCAAATATTCCATAATTCCTGATTGTGATGAAGTCTTTAATTATTGGGAACCAACACATTTTCTTACCAATGGATTTGGATTACAAACCTGGGAATATTCCCCAGTTTACGCAATTAGAAGTTGGGCTTACGTAGGATTACATGGTTTGGTTATTACAGTGTTGAAAAAAATACTATCAATTGTAGACACCACCACAATAACTAATCCTTCTATCTTATTATTTTATGGATTAAGAACGGTTTTTGCACTAGTATCTGCGTATACCGAATCGAGTTTGTTTGATGCGTTGAGTCGAAATATCTCTAGAAGAGTTGGTTTGGTTTATTTAATATTTTCGTTGACTTCTACAGGAATGTTCCATGCTTCAGTATCTTACTTACCGTCATCATTTGCATTATATGCTATAACAATGGCGTTGGCAAATTTTGTTAACAGTGACCAAACTACAGCAAGCTCATATTCCTCAGGGAAATCAGATAGAATTATCCAAGGACTTACTTGGATTGCAATTGGTGGTTTACTTGGTTGGCCCTTCTGCTTGGTTCTTGCATTACCTTTCGGTCTGCGATTTGTTTATACTACATTAATTTTGGAAGTTAACGGTATTAACATCTTTGTCTTGGCTCTTGTTAAAACTCTTTTGAATGTCGGATTGCTGCTTGGAGGTATAGTTGCACTCGACTCTATATTCTACCGCAAATTTGGTGTCATTGTTCCCTACAACATTGTAGCTTATAATGTTTTTAATAGTGACGAGAATTCTGGTCCTGACATTTTCGGTACTGAGCCGTGGTGGTATTATATTTTAAATCTGGTTATGAATTTTAATGGCGCTTTTATTTTAGCAAGTCTATCGTTTGTTACTCCTCTTTTTGCTAGTAATATCACCTGGCGTAATAAAATTAAAACATCATATTTAATCTGCCTAATATCTCCTTTGTACATTTGGTTGGCTATTTTTATTGCTACTCCACACAAGGAAGAAAGATTTATATATCCGGTATATTCTTCATTATGTCTTAACGCTGCATTAGCCCTGGAGGTTATTATTCTAATCAAGGGTAGATTACTTCGTCCAATAGGAATTAGATGGGCTCATAGGGGTAGACTAGTAGGTATTTGTTCTGTATTGATTATATCTGTTATATCATTATCTCGCTCTGTGGCTTTGGCAAGTTATTATGGCGCGCCTGTGGATGTGTTTGTTCATATCCCACAAACAGTCAATTCTGCTACTACTAATGTTTGTATTGGTCGTGAATGGTATAGGTTTCCCTCGTCTTACTTTCTTGGGGATAATCAAAGATTGAAATTTCTTAAAAGTGGGTTTTCAGGATTACTTCCAGGCGAGTTCCTTGAAGATCCAAATCATTCTTCACAATGGTGGGAAACACGTGGAACTTGGGTAATTCCAAGTGGCATGAACAATCAAAATCTAGAAGATCCCTTAAAATATCTAACTATTGATCAATGTGACTATGTGGTAGATACAACACTATCACCTGTTGATAGTGAAGCTGGTGAAGTACTGTATTCTAGTGATAAACAAAATTGGAAAAGTATTTATTGTAGACCATTTTTGAATTCTGCTGAAAGTAGCGGTATAGGGAGAATTCTATGGCTTCCTGAATGTTTGCATTCTATTACTAGAACGAATTTGGTGTGGGTTGATTACTGTGTTATGGAACGAAAAAGATAGCCGATAGCCGTTCTATACTCCAGAGAAATAACCAGCATCTGATACAGATAACCTTAGTTATATATGGTTTCTAATCTAACTTTACAAACTTGTAAATACTAATAATAATAATAATAATAACAACAATATATGAAAATAATTGTCTCTATTTTTCCTCTACTTTTCTGGTTAACATAGATTCTCTACCAGGACCAACTCCAATCCATTCAATAGGAACATCAAGAAATTTCTCAACATATTCAACATAATCTCGAGCCTGTTTAGGTAAATCAGAATATTTTCTACATTTAGTAGTATCCGATTTCCAACCAGGAAAAGTTATATATTCAACTTCAATCTTCTCCAATTGTTGCAAATCAGCAGGGAAACTTGTTAAGGATTTTCCATTAAGCTTGTAAGCAATACCAATCTTGATCTCTGGCAATTGATCCAAAACATCCAATTTAGTCAAATTCAATGAAGTATAACCATTAATTAAAGTTGAATATTTCAAAACAACTAAATCTAACCAACCGCATCGACGTTTTCGACCAGTGGTAACTCCAAATTCAGCACCTACTGTCTGTAAATGCTCACCAATTTCATTAAGTTGTTCAGTGGGGAAAGGACCTGCACCAACTCGAGTAGTATAAGATTTTACAACTCCATAAACATTACGAATTTTTTGAGGAGGAATACCTAAACCAGTACAAACACCTCCAATTGAAGTATTACTTGAAGTTACATAGGGATAAGTACCAAAATCCAAATCTAACATCAAAGCATTAGCTCCTTCAATTAAAATTCTTTTCTTTTTCTCCAAGCCATCATGTAAAAATGTTACTGCATCAACAACAAACGGGCGTAATTCTTCAGCAAATTTCTTATATTTGGCCAAATCAGCTTCAATATCAAATTTAAAAGAACCATATCGTTTCTGACGAGTTTCAAACAATCGAGTATAACGAGTAACAAATTCATCCCAAGCACCCGGTTCTTGAGAAACCAAATGGTGAACACGAAGTCCTGATCGACTCGCTTTCGTTGAATAAGTAGGTCCAATACCTTTACCAGTAGTTCCGATAGCCTTATTAGAATTACTAAGTTCCTTTTCTTTAAGACTATCAGTGATTTGATGGAAACCAAATACCAAATGAGCCCGATCTGAAACGAATAATCTGTTCCTACATTTCAATCCTTTGGCTTCAATAGTCTCGAGTTCAGAGAAAAAGGATGGTACATGGATAACAACACCAGATCCAACAAGATTTTGACAATGGGGATTAATCAAACCTGATGGAAGCATATGAAAATCATATTTGACACCATCAACAACAATGGTATGACCTGCATTGTTTCCTCCCTTGATAAGTTGTTAATAAAAAATGAATTCCAAAAAAAAAAAGATTATAGTTACGGGGAGGGTGAGGGGGCGGATACGACTTCAGAAGACTATGTTTGTGTGAGTCGCTTCACAGACCTCAGTCTGCCTCCATAGACTTCAAAGCCGGATCCATCAATTCTATAATTTCTCGGGCAGCACTCAAGCTTGCGGGACTGGTCATGGGCGGAGCCGTGGATGCCCGAGGCGCATCGCCCGAGGCACATTAGAGTAAACCATAAAAGTTAGTAGACAAGACAGTCTGATCTTACTCACCTGACATCTGGCACAGATATCTATGTTATCACATAAAATATCAACGAGTTTACCTTTACCTTCGTCGCCCCATTGGGTACCAAGGACAATATCAGCCATGATGATAACGATGAAGATTGATTTCGAGGAAAACAAATATTTCTATTAAAAAATAATGAATTGGCTAAAGGAGATTGTATATAAAGAAAGAAATATATTTATAACTTTCTCTGTTTATTGATATACAATGCTATATAGCTGACTGGATCGAGAGACGCCAGTAGGATCGAAAACATCTTTTTCTGGGTGCCTTCCCATTTTTATAGTTTTCCTCCTCAAAATTTAATTTTCGCTGAATTAAAATTTTAAAAAAGAAACGTTTACCCTACCTAAATTAGTTAATGAAAGAGTCATTTCGTTTCTCAATCAATTAATTAATCAATTAATCAATCAATCAATCAATTGGCTACCTAGCTAGCTCTCTGAAATTTCGTTGGACAAGGCTGAACTTGGTTATAATTTTTATTATCCTGACCCATTTATATGCAAGTGGAAGTCGATTAACGCCCAGAACCTCCCAACGCTAGCTCAATCTCCGGCAGGCCGGCCAGCCGCGGTCTTAAAGTTAATTTATTAGCCTTATTCTCTAGTAAATTAAGCTTCGAGAAAAAAATTTGTATGACATCAACTTATTAAGATATCGAAAATTATGGCCATCGCGAAGAACGGCCGCTTAACCTAGTATCTACGGGCAGAATCGGCAATTGCTGGAGGACTTGTTAGATTGACAGTAGTATGCTCAGTTGATCCAAAGCGACGAATTGTACTCGTAACAGCCTGTTCTATCTGACATTTATGTGACGTCCAGTACAGTACGGCCATGACACTTATTCTTGACAAAGCCGCAGCACCGCATACTACTATTTAGGAAATACATCAGCGAAAGCCGCATATATTCTAAGCTAAGTGCTACGTACGGTTAATATTTCGATTTTATTAAAATTTAGGGCTTGGCAACTAATATTAAGTTAGCGAATACAGATATATTGTAACTACTTCAGCTACCATGGTTCGGAGCCCTTAGGCGGCTGCTCGAGAAATATTTCAATCACATCAAAGCTAGATGTGCAAGGTTTGTGGATGGACGAGATTCGTGTAGATCTGGGACTCCCGGCTCTGTAGATTCTTAGAATCTCGATTATCTGTGAAATATTAAAGGCTAAGGGATTTTTATTACAAGGTTTATTTATTTACTGTTTATTACTTGATCGTGGTTATTGATCTTAAGTACTTATATATATTAATCAATCTCTATTTCGTATATTTCAATATATTATAATTCTCAGAAGTCTTATATTTGTCTCTGTAACTGCTTATTACGTTACTGGTATCTTTTATCCGGATACACCTAATCTTTAGATTAGGATAGACCTTTGAGATCTCTCTAATAGATTCCTATATTGGGATCTACAGCTCTGCTCAGCCTCAGCACCATGGGATAGAAAAAGGATGAGGAGTGCAATAAATATTATGAGATTGCAACAAAGTATTTGGGATTTTAAAAACAACAATTAACAGTTATGAATAAAAACGAGGGTACTAGTAGCTACTTATGTTTTTGTATATATTGCTTAACCTATATAACACATAAAAAGTTAATGTTAACTGTTATAACCTTAGTAAAAGTAAAACCAGAAATTTGTTTCTAACAACTATTAATAATAATTTAGACCATTACACCCATTTATATTGCCACAGTATTGTCCAGTATAGAATTATCGATCTGAGAAGTCAGAATTATCGAGACTGCTGATGCTGGTCTTCTGTATGTGTCTGTTATGGGACCCTGATCGACGATATTCCCTGCATTCAGAACAAGGGTGAAAAATAAAAAGTGAAGGACGGAGGCAAGAAACGAAGATACAGGAAGGTGAGGATGTGAGGATGATAACTGAAATTATAAAGGTATCTAGAGAGGGAAATAACCTCGGTTCCTGAGAGAGTAGACTAATAAAAATAAATAACCTATGTATAGACTCAGACTCAAAAAAACAAATCTCGAATCACCATTCCCCATGACCCATATTTAGAAGTTAACAGTTACGATTTAGCTATTACTATAGTTGAACAATTTATTACAGTTCTTTTAAAATAAACGTTAACGGAACTTGATACGGCTGATACGAAATAATAATCAAATAAAATCTTTACGTTATGAGCAGGCAATGCAGTAACATAAAAAGTGTTCCATCTTTTTTTTCAACAGTTTATGAACAGAATATTATCCCAGGACTATCAATAAATGTTCTAACATCAGTGTTCTGGCATCGTCGCAATATGCTGGCCTACCCGGGCTCATTGTCCTCAATTGAATCTGTTGACATTGTCTTGATTGAACTCGAGAGCAATGAAGAAGAAAAATGACGATCTTTCCCTAAAACTCTAAATGCATATATGCGGCTCGGACGGCTGGAAATTTCGTGAAATTTCGTGAAGGTTCGTCGTCCTAATTGAACTGTCACTAAGATCGGATTGACAGAGAGTATTCATATAGAATAAAAACATATCTCTTTATTTTCTCATTGAGATATGGCACCTTCGAAAAGGGAAGGGACTGGTGGAAGCAATGATTCCGGAAATGGTCGACAGTCGAAAAGGGCGAAGACAATGAAGTTAATGCAAGCGCGCAAAGTGGTTGTTCAAAGTACTGACAAAGGTAAGATCAAGAACTAAATCTAATCAAGGGCCCGAGACGAAGCAAGAGATGAGTATTTGGGGGGGGGGGGGGCTTGTATTTGGGGCGCCCCCCAGATTCCAGGTCCTTGAGTCCTGGAGTTAGTCCTGGATTTAATTAAGAACGGAGAGAATGGTCCGGGGCTGCCCATCCACTGGGTAGAATCTATGGACAGTACTAAATAGTTGATATCTTTTTGATTGAAATCTAACCTTTTCTTTTTCAGCTCTCGTTAATGGCCGTTTGGACGTGCCAACGTTCGTAGAATCTCGCAAATTCGAGATTCAAGAACTAGAAAATGCAATGCTCAAGTCAAAATCTTCTAATAGACAACGCATATTCCAATCTCTTCCTAGAATTTTAAGAAGAAGAACTGCGAGTCATAATGTGAAGAGGGTACCCAAAAGGATGAGAGAACGTGCTGCGCATGAAATGCATACAGATCAGACTCCTACGAATTCTGATAACAAGACAAGAAAACTCCGTGGACATGAGAGAGTAAAAGCAATTGTTATAACGAAATCACTGCAGAAGGCTAAAAAGCATGGTTCGAAGGATTCTAATGCGACTATACCAGATAATTCTCTAATGGGTCTTGAAGGACAAAAGTTTGGCATTAGCATGGAATCGGATGGCGATGTTGAAGATGATACCTTAAAATCTCGAGATATCACCGGCGTTAATAGTTTATCGAAATTTCCTCGGGGTAAACCTAAGTTTCAAAGTAGACAAAATAATAAAGTATGGCTTCCAACTCATGTATGGCACGCTAAAAGGGCACATATGAAGAATTTATGGGGTTATGCAATTCCAGAAACTCCGACTCAAAAATGCTATCGAGCAACTCATCGAGCGGGTACATTTGCTGGGGCAAAAGGGGGTACAATTGCCTGGGACAAGAGTTACTTTGGTTCTTTAGTTATTGAAAGTAGTGACTTAGACCACATTACTTCAATAATAGGGCAATTAGCAAATTCCGAAGCTGTTCAGGGCAGACATTTATCTGGACATCGTTGTTGGGAGGGATTTCTTCGTAGTAGCGATGGTAGTCCAATTGGAATTGGTCTCATATACTTTCGTAATCAACCAAAAGATTCTCATTCTTCTTCATTAGTTGGGAATTCCAGAAACGAAGATGGTACTAAACGTAAAATTTCAGCACTTATCCGAATGCATCCTTCGATTTTTCATCCTATACATGAACGAATAGCAACTCTTTGCTCTGAACGTCGAGAAACAACTTCGTATTATGATTGCAGATTTTCCATTGGATCAATTGACATAATTGGTACCCAAAGCACTAATGCTTTAATCTCTGTTCTTCGCCCTGTAGAATCTAAATCAAATGTTGCTGAGATCTGGAACTCACTTTCAGGACTAGCAAATCCTGCATCATTGCCTCGAAATATTGCCATAACCATGGACGTTCATGACCCACGTCTGTTTTACCCGCCTCAGAAACCGTATCATAACCATTCATCAGAATCAATAATTAATATAATATCTAGCTGGCCTAGCGAAGACTTGATTTCGTCTTCATCAGACTTGTTGACTATCGAACGCCGTAAGCAGTCATACGTTAACCAATCTACTTTGAAGAAGCTGAATAAGAGAAGAACTGATATGAATAATCCTGGCAAGCCTCTTCGACCTCTAGCTGACGATCCGCATATTCCTATAATTCTTCTTCGAAGACAATCGATAGAAGGATGGACTTTGCTTGCTCCCTGGGGTTGGATCCTACCCTTTTGGTTTTCTCTTATGCATTTTCCTCAAGTGAGCCTGGGTGGAATAAAGCAGGAGCATCAAATTGCATTTGAACATGGTAGACCATATTTCCCTAACGATTATCCGGGAACCGAAGCAGGCCATATTTTGAATTGGACCAAATCAAAAATTCTCCAAGCAGAATGGCATCGAAAACCTGCTGCTAAAAGGGTTTCTTTTGAATCTGTACGTACAGGAAATAATCTCCCTGGAGAAGATGGCGATCCTTTCCAGTGCGACTGGGAATTTTTGCGTAAAGTTAATAATAGTACTATTGTCACCTCTTCAGACTATTCCAATGCAGTAATAAACAGCAGTCAGATTTCGCATATCTCTTCTAACCCCACCATTATTACCGGGACGTCTTTGTCTTCCGGTGGTGTGCTTTCTGGCTTATCAGGTGAGAATGAGAATGAAAATGGCCACAATGGATCATCATCACGACAACTAATGCATCCTCGTTCTGTAGTGCAAGGCTATCATCACATACAGCCAGATTCATCTGCTTCTTTGTTGGAAATCGCTACTGTGAAGATAAAGTTTCTTCATAGAGGCACACCGAAAGATTGTGCTCGAATCTACAAAATTCCCGATAATTTAAGACAGACCTGGCTTAGTATTATCAAGTCCAAAGGTGAAATTGATATGTCAAAGTATCCCAGCTGTCCGTCGAAAGAGTACTTAATTGGATATGTGACAACTGGCGATTTTAGCCTTGCCGAAGGTCTTGGATCAGGTGTGGCCAATATTTTATTGTCATATGTCAAAGATGGTCATGATCATTTATGCCTGGTTAGAAATGTGGGAACATCTATTGCCAGAGTTGCTAAATGGACTGAGGTATAAAGAATATTCCCTGCTACTGCGGATAACAGACAGACATTAAAGCTTTAGGGGAACTGGACTGAGTCTCAGTTGTTGAAGGCTATACATAGCAGAATGTATACTCTTCGAAATTTATAGATATATAAAATAAACTCAGATTTTCCTTACAACCATGCGTTTGCTGTTATACACACACATTTATATATATATATAATAGTATAATGCACTTTTTTTTTTTCTTTTCCAAACAAAACAACAATTATTTAATGTCAAAAAGAGGTTTCAAGTGTTTGATCAGTAACCAGTCGTCCCGAGGAACATCATTTCTGAAAGCTGGATCCTTGAGTGTATCAATAGATTTCCTTGTAATATGAGAGTAAAGAGGATCGTTTTCATCCATATGACGGCCCCAAGTCGGTGGTACGTTTGATGTGGCTTCTAATCTCATGGCAACACCAGCATTAGTTTGACCTTTTCTTACCACATCGGTCGCTTTATGATTCACTTCCAATGATACAACAGTACCTAAATTCAAGATTTGCTTGGCACTGGTTTCGGGATCTGTCTTTACAACAGAAATAGGCGTTCCAATACGTAAACTACCTTCAACAATGTCGACTCCGACAATCATAGGATTTCTTTTATTAATAACTTGGACAGTTTTCAAAATACATGGGAACACCGCATCATGCATATGATCCTTCTTCCTCTGTTCAAGTAACTTCTTTTGATACTCTGTGAATGCATCAAACAAATGATAAATAATATCAGCACTGAAAATGCGGATACCGTGCTCTGTAGCATACTGTTCGGCCTCTTTGTCGATTTTAACATCGAAACATAACATGACAGCCAATTCTTTGGCCTTCTCCAACATAGTCGACGCTCTCATAACATCTCGTTTATAAACTGGACCAATAGAAATGGCCATAACAGGAATCTTCATATCCTTCAAGAAATCCAACAAAGCTTCCAAGGAACCTAATGTGGATGCTTGTACACAAACACCTTGACCAGATTTATCAACCGAATCAAGCAATCCAGTCAAATCATCCATAACTTCATCCATCAACTCATCTTCGTCATCATCGGGGCCAACCAACAGCAGACGAGAACCCGCAACAGCCTTCTCAAGATCATTAGCAGCGATTTTAACACCAAGAGCAGCTTTAACTTCCTTATTATGAACATAGGCAGATTTAATACGTAATTCACGTAATGGCTGAGGTGTCAATAATGCTCGAACGTTGGTAGCAATAGGACCATTCTGACCACACAATACAATACGATCTCCTTCACGAAGAATACCATTCGATAAAACCACATCAATAGTGGTACCAAGACCCTCAATAACTTTTACTTCTAAGACGGTTGCCTCTAATTCGGACAAATACATAAGTTGTTTACTCATTCTAGATTGAGTCAATTCAAGCAATAAGTAAAGCAAATCAGGGATACCCTCACCAGTAATGGCAGAAGTGGGTACTAAGGAAACAGTTCTAGCCAAATTTTTATTCTGATAATAAAGTTCAGAGTTGAGACCTTGTTCTGCAAATGCAACTTTAGTTTTTTCCAAACGATCCTGAAATTCTCTCTGAACGGAGCTCTTTTGCTTAGAGAATGAATCACGGAAAGAGTTATTAGGAATAGCCTCCCAATCATAAAGACGATCAATCTTGTTAAGAGCAACAACAAAGGGGGTCTTTTTGTCTCTGAGTAGACGAATAGATTCAAGAGTTTGGGGTTCCAATCCGTGCATTATATCTACAACCAAGATTGCAATATTACATAGTGAAGAACCACGAGAACGCAAGTTAGTAAAAGACTCGTGACCAGGAGTATCGATTACCAACAAACCTGGAACGTTGTAAGCGACGTTTACATATTTTTCCATAACTTTCGTCTTTTGTTGAATGGCCTCGATAGGGAAGTATGTAGCACCAATCTGTTGGGTAATACCACCAGCTTCACCCTCTTGAACATTAGTCTGGCGGACTTTGTCGAGAAGTTTTGTCTTACCAGTATCGACGTGACCAAGAATACAGCAGATAGGTGAACGAAGGTTGGAAGCAGAAGCAGAAGCAGTAGCCTTCTTAAGACGTTCTTCACGTTTCTCATTAATATGAGCTTTATTTTTATGTGATGCAGCACTAGCAACAGCTTTTTCAAGAGCTGTCAGTTCAGGTACTGTTGTGGCAGCCTCAGTAGTACTAGCACTTTCAGTAGTGATAGCCGTAGCAGTGATAGAAGAAGATTTTTCCTCCACAACAGATTCAATTTCCTTAGATTTTTCTTCTTCAGTTATTTCTTCTTTGTTATTTTTGGATTCTGGTTTCTGAACTTCTTTTTCTTCTTTTTCTTCTTCTTCTTCCTCTTCATCCCAATTTTCCTTAACTTCTCCATCGGAGTTCAAAGCGGTTTCCCAGTTGTCCAAAAGTGCTTCTTCTTCTGGTTCAACGGCTTTCTTAGTTGCTTCTTCAGCTTTAGTAGGTTCTATTTGCTCTTCTACCTTCTCAACAGGTTTTAACTCGTCCTCAGATGGTTGCTTCTTAACAGAAGGCTTCTTCTTGCCATAAACAGGTTTCTTGACTTTTTCAACAGAGTCACTCATCAATCCTTCAACTTTGACACCTGAGCTAAGTAAATCTCTGCGTCGCTTTTCTTGCAAAGCCTGTTGTTCCCTCTGTTTTTTAGTCAAAAGTTTACCAGCAGCTTTAAGTTCCTCTCTTTTGGCCTTTTCTTTCTCTTTCTTCTTTTGACGAGCTTCTTCCTTTAATCTTTCTTCTTCTTGTAATTGTTTTTCCAATTCTTCTAATCGCTTTTGTTCTTCTTCTTCGGCATATCGTTGAGCATCTTCAGCAGCTTTTCTAGCAGCAATCTGCTTTTGCAAAGCAGCAGCAATAGCACTCTTGCCGGATTTCTTTTTTGTACTAGCAGTCTTAGAAGCGGTCTCTGTTGAATCATCAGCATCTTCTGGAGCAGGCGAGCTTTCCTTTGGTTTTTTTTCAAGAACAGGGGCAGTCTTCTTACGTTCGGCCTGTGCCTTCTTCTTGGCTTTTTCTCGTTCTTTCTTCTCCTTTTCCTTTTCTTTTTTACTCTTGACTGCAATGACCGCTTCAGCTGCTTCAGCTGCTGCTTTCTCTTCCTCAGCTTTCTTTGTATCATCCTTCTTCTTCTTACTTCGTTTTAAAGCAGACATTAAACCATTATCTTCAAAATCATCTGCAGCATTGCCAACTTCAGGTTCTTGTGAAGTTCCAGGAGTGGCATCATCATTACCATTTGCTTCGGAGTTATTGGCAGGAGGAGGAGTTCCAAATTCCTCTGCAGCATTTTCCATATAAATATCATCTTCATCTTCATCGAAGAATTTATTTGATTTTTTATCCCTGGAGGAGATGGTTAGTAAAGAAAGAAAAATGTCTGTAACCTCGAACGAAGAGAGTTCTGAAGTTTGGTCCGTATAGTCAGCTTGATGCCCAGCACTAAATGGTTTAGATCCCGACAACTACTTACTTTTTACCCATTTTGAATTCTACCTGATATCTGATCAAATTATATAAATCCAAACTATATCAACTCTTTCTGAACCTAAACAATTATATCTATATAGCGTATAGATATTTTTTCTTGGTTCTATTATAGATCAAGAAGTGAAGAAGACTTCTCTCTGAATAATTTCGAGGTGTGAATAAACTCTTAATTTTTCATGAAGGATTGCGGCTTAAGCCTCGCGCGCCGCTAGTCATGTGCACGAGCTAAGTCCGGCAGGGCAAATATTACCTCGCTAAGACGATGCCTATTATGTATAACAGTTATATGTTAACTTGCTTTAATAGCATTCAATAACTGGTCGATTTTGGATATCTGAAAAAGGTTTGAAAAAAAATTGGATCTTTGGAGAAGACCAAAGAACTAACAATTTATTCGGTTCTCATAGAGAGAGATAGAATAATATTTCTTGGAGATTTGGAATTAAATTTCATTTTTGAAGGACTACGGGTTAACTCAGTGTATTATTTGTTTTTTAGTAATTGAAAGAGGAATAGAAATCATCCAAAATGGCTACTATAGTGGATAAGGTAGGTAGAGACTCTGGGGGGTTATCTGGTATGATCCGGGTATATTTATTTGTTTTTGATATATTTCTATTTGTGACGTTACTAACTTTACTTTTCAGATCAAAGATGTAAGTTTGCTATTGGTTCTTGGCTGGACAGAGTCTGCCTCAGGCTTTAACTCGAGGGCCTTGGAATACGGCACGGTCGCTGGAGGCACTCGAGGCTTGACTAGTTATTTGATTTCCATTGCTTTCCATTAATTTTCTTGGTTTGTTTTGTTTGGTTCTGCTTTGTTTTGCTTGACTTTGCTTAACTTTCCTTGATTATATGTCTAACATTTTAGATCGAGACTGAGATGTCTAGAACTCAGAAAAATAAAGCCACAAGTTTCCATTTAGGTCAGCTTAAAGCTAAGTTGGCGAAATTAAAAAGGGAACTCCTCGCTGGTCCTTCTGGATCGGGTGGTGGCGCAGGTGGTCTTGGATTCGACGTGGCCAGAACTGGTGTTGCTTCGGTTGGCTATATTGGATTCCCTTCAGTTGGAAAATCTACCTTATTAAATAAAATTACTGGTACTCATTCAGAAGCTGCTGCTTATGAGTTCACTACCTTGACAACAGTTCCTGGTGTTATCCAATACCGAGGAGCTAAAATTCAAATGTTAGATTTACCAGGAATTATTGAAGGTGCGAAAGATGGTAAAGGTAGAGGTAAACAAGTTATTGCAGTTGCTAGAACTTGCAACTTAATTTTCATTGTTTTAGATGTTAATAAACCTCTTCAACATAAGCAGGTCATCGAAAGAGAACTAGAAGGTTTTGGTATTCGAATAAATAAAGAACCACCCAATATTGTATTTCGCAAAAAAGATAAAGGTGGTATCAATATCACTAATACTGTACCCTTGACAAAATTAGATAATGATGAGATTAGAGCTGTTATGTCAGAGTATCGCATAACTTCTGCTGATATAGCATTTCGATCTGATGCCTCTGTAGATGATTTGATTGATGTTCTGGAGGCTCCGAATCGTCGATATATTCCTGTGATATATGTGTTGAATAAGATCGATTCCATTTCGATTGAAGGTGAGTAAATGTACTCCAAACAGAGGGTGTCTGTTCCTGTCTGAAGAGGTATTGGTGCTGGTTGTCGTGGTATTTCTTACTAACGTTTAGAATTGGACCTGCTTTATCGCATTCCTAATGCTGTTCCTATATCTTCTGAAAACAGCTGGAATTTGGATGAATTATTAGAAATCATGTGGGATAAACTTAATTTGGTCAGAGTATATACAAAACCAAAGGGACAACAACCGGATTATGAACAACCTATTGTTCTTCGCCAGAACCGTTGTACTGTAGAAGATTTTTGTAATTCAATCCACAAGAGTCTTGTTGATGACTTCAAGAATGCAGTTGTTTATGGTCGAAGTGTAAAGCATCAACCGCAATATGTTGGACTTTCGCATGTTCTTATGGATGAGGATGTTGTTACTATTTTGAAAAAATAAAATTCAAGAGACGGGCTTGGAAGTTATTTTATGAATTATGATTTCTCTAAAGGAGATAAAAGTTAATTTTGTAAACAGAAAAATTTATAATAATGAAATATAGATCTGATTATGAGTACTACCAAGTACTTTGCCAGTTGAGACACAAGCCATCGCGAAGGTAGTTATCCTTGGTCGTGCCTTTGAAACAGACTTTGAGGTAAATAGTTTCAGTGAAAGCAAATTATTATAATAATCGAAAATTCAACCACCCCTCTCCGACCCTAGGTCAAAATCCCTCTTTGCCATCTGGCACCCCCCTCAAGATTGCCTCCGGCGGCTGAAGCGAGCTCCCAGACTCCTATGAAAAATAATAAATAGAAACTAGAATGAAATATACTATCTAGATATTTCTTTTTTTATTCCTTGGAGAATTGCCCTCCTCAAGAGGTCGCTTATCAGTACTTCCGGTGTTATTAACAATCATTCGATTTGCTTGACATATCGTTTCAAAAGTTCTCAAATTATAAACTGTGGTATTATCTGGGGCAATCGAAAATCGATGGAATTGAATCTTTTGAATAGCCGACACAGTATCCATATTTAAAGCATAGATCAAATAAGCAGCAGCTGCTGCGACTGCTTTATCGTTACCCGTCTCACAAAAGACAATACTACTAAAGCCATTCATATTAGCATCCTTTATTTCTTGAGCGATTAATTCGAATTGTGGTAGTGGTACTTGACCATCAGTTGAGGATGACTTACTATTGGGAATATATACACATTTTATAGGAGGTTGATGATTCTTAAATCTTGTGTCGATGATTGGTTGGAGACCGGGATCTAATAAAGAGATCAAGACACGAATATTATTTTGCTCAAGAAAACTCAAGTCTCGAAGGGCTAACATTGGCCCTATCCAAAGATAATCAAGGATTTGCTGAGCATGATGACGATCCTGATAATGCCAACTAGGGATTAAAATTGGTTCGCTGTTAAAAGAGATAAAGGGGAGATTAATAGGGGTTTCAGAGGAGTTCATAAGAAATAATAGCAGTTATTCAGTATGACCAAATAAAAAAAAACAAATTAGATAAATGATAAGATCAACTTCAAATCAACTTCAAATCAACTTCAAACCGTAGATACATTCTTATGGTATAATTAAGAAGTTAAGAATACTACATGCGACATGCGATAAGTAGCATAAATTAACACATGAACAACTGTGCGGCGGAATTCATGAGGCAGTAAGCGGCGTTTGTGCGGCATGTAAAGTTTGTTCCGAAGAATCTTCTATCTGTTATTATTATATTTAGGGAGTATCCAAGAAGTAGTATAATAGTATTCGGGCTAACTAATATATTGAAGACTAATTAGTTGCTTTCAATATAGAAACTGATTCTTTTTTTTATCTTTAAATTTATATTTGAGCTGGAGGTGGGTTAGGTTTGAATTAACTAATCTTCTCACTAGTTCACATAATGGGAAGTGCTAAGAATCTTCCGTTGTCGTGTGCCTCTGGCGACTGGGGCATGGTACCAGACCCCTAGCTGGCTTCGCTCGAGAATGGATAACTAGTTAACGATTAGGTCAGTTTGTTCCTTGAGTTGTTATTAACCAATAAGAACAGCCATTACACCAAGCTGAATGGGTGGTTGACAGCAAATAACCATCTACCTGATAATTAACTGGTTAAATATTCAGATAGCAATCAACTTAATTCCTCTTAAGTAACTGTCAGAGAACTCAGTTAGAAATTTTATTAGTTATATCATACCTGTCAACTAATCAAATTTGGGAAATCATTATGGTTATCCTTTATCGAACCCTGTTGGCAAGTTCCCACAAAACCTAATCTTGCATAATCGTCTGATCTTGGACAGATAAGGCATATGGACCCATCTCGGTTTAACCATCTCGGTTTAACCACAACGAGCAGAGCTCACTGGGAGAGAGGCAGTCGTATCTTATAAATCAATACTCACTGAATCTATCTCATACAATATTTAGTTTTCAGAGTCAGAATAAAATGTAGGCCAAGTCTTACGCTCTAGGCTAGTTTCAATAAAGCTCATCTAAGAAACAACTACCGAGTTCAGCATGAGAGAAAAGTCTACTACTTCGTTAACGGTATCTCAACCAAAATCGGACAGTTTCTCTGCCTGTTCACTTAGGCATACCAACTGGAGCATAGGCCCGGGCCTATCGAGAATTACAGTCGCATCTACCAGGTGGGAAGTTCATTAATTTGACTCTGGAGCTCACGAAGTGCTAGAGGTCTGGGGATAAACAGAAACGACAAGCAGTCTCATCAATTGAAATGCATATACAATTCGATCTGTCTATTGTTCCGTGTTGATTAACCTTTAGAGTGTAATCAGTACGTCGACGTGCAGTTAATTGCATGTGCTTTTTGTTAGATAATGCGAACTTAACGGAGATGATTCAGCTTTGTCGGAGTTTAGAAAAGTGTTCCCTGATCAGACTTTGAGTAAACTGTGCTCTGTCTTAGTTATATGCGTGTGTTAGCTGATATTCTCAGTGGGGTGGTGGTATGTTAAGTAACGTTAACGTTACTCTCTACACAGTTTTATACTTAAACCTGCTGTAAGCAACCCGTAACCCACGCCACAGGCTTTACTTCTGCTTGGCCAAACGCTGCTCGTCGATTAACTAGCAGCCGTATGTTCCCTGGATCGATCGATCGATCGATCGATAACTTATATAAATTGTTTCTGTTTCTGTAAATATAACCTAACCACATAATTAATTACCCTGCCTTTGTCTATCGGACTCACTCTTATACTCCCAACCCGTTCCCAACCCACTTACTCCCAATCTGTCAGGCTGGGCCATCCCCACCCAAACCTCGTGCTACCAAATTTTTCGTCGTGGGTTTTTTTTTTCTTCTCCTCTTTTTTTTTCTCTCTTTTTTTTTTCCTCTTTCTTTTTCTTCTCTTTTTACTTCTTTTCAACCATCTTTTCTCTTCTCTCTTCTTTTACACACACGATAGTAAGGAAAAGAAAGTCGGAATAATAGTGATATCTTTTGTAGGATTATTATTATTGTTCAATTGTTTGGCTTTTGGAAGCAGTTTTATCTAAATAAGTATAACATCTTGTTTGATTGACGGTTTCTTATTTATACTATATATTAAATATCAAAAAAGTACCTAATTTTTAAAAAGGATCTTGGAGTGTAAAGCACTATAAACATAATTCACAATGGGTAAGTATAAATCTGAAGGATATATTTGTCTGTTGTCATGAATAAGTTGTTAATGGATTGACAATAGGTTATTTATATATTTCATATGCTAACATATTTTTTTAGTTAACTTCACTGTTGATGTAAGTTTTAACAAATATCGATATCTCAATTGATGGAATCATTGAATGGTAGTGGCTTTGGGTGCTGGATGTATAAGTGATTGTATCAGTTGACTGGTTATATCAATGGTAGAATCAGTGATCAGTGGTGGTAATATGGTTGTGTACGGATCATTGTTCTGTGCATAACACCAATTGTTCACGTCCGACTTTTTTTCTCACCACAACATGATTGTCATCATTTTTACTACTATTTATTTATTCCTTCTTCCTTTTACAAATCATTTTCTCCCCTTTCCTGTTTTTGGTCTCTCGGCCGTTATCCTCTTGTTCTTGGCCCTTTTTTATCTGTCTTTGGACAGACCCTTCTCATCCAAACCCAGGAAGAAAATTTGTTCCTTTTTTCTGCACAGCCGTATACCCTCTAGCTGCAGAAGTCCCAATTCCACTGCCGATCTTGTTTGTGCCTATCGTTCCCCCCATACTAACTCTTATAGCAAATGCGTGGCCTTATGGACAAAGTTACCAATGTTCGTAACATGTCGGTCATTGCTCATGTCGATCATGGTAAATCTACTTTGACCGATTCTCTTGTCCAACGTGCTGGTATTATCTCTGCTGCTAAAGCCGGTGAAGCCCGTTTCACTGATACCAGAAAAGATGAACAAGAACGTGGTATTACCATCAAATCTACTGCCATTTCTCTTTACGCTGAAATGCATGAAGATGATGTTAAGGAAATCAAACAAAAAACCGACGGCAAGGAATTCTTGATCAATTTGATTGATTCTCCTGGTCACGTTGATTTCTCTTCTGAAGTTACTGCTGCTTTGCGTGTTACTGATGGTGCTTTGGTCGTCGTCGACTGTGTTGAAGGTGTTTGTGTACAAACTGAAACTGTATTAAGACAAGCTCTTGCTGAACGTATTAAGCCTGTTGTTGTTATCAATAAGGTTGATCGTGCTTTATTGGAATTACAAACCACTAAAGAAGATTTATATCAATCATTTTCTCGTACCGTTGAATCTGTTAACGTTATTATCGCTACTTATTTGGACAAGACTCTTGGTGATATTCAAGTCTACCCTGAGAAAGGTACTGTTGCATTTTCCTCTGGTTTGCATGGTTGGGCTTTCACCGTTCGTCAATTTGCCAATCGTTATGCCAAGAAATTTGGTGTTGACAGAGAAAAGATGATGGAAAGACTTTGGGGTGACTCTTTCTTTAATCCTAAGACTAAGAAATGGACTACTAAGGAAAAAGATGCTGATGGAAAGAATCTTGAACGTGCTTTTAATATGTTCGTTTTGGATCCTATCTTTAAGATCTTTGCTGCTGTTATGAATTTCAAGAAAGATGAAATCACTGTCTTGCTTGAAAAACTTGATATCCAGCTTAAATCTGATGAAAAGGATCTTGAAGGTAAAGCTTTACTTAAAATTGTTATGAGAAAGTTTTTACCTGCCGCTGATGCTCTTATGGAAATGATTGTTATTCATTTACCTTCTCCTATCACTGCTCAAGCTTATCGTGCTGAAACTCTTTATGAAGGTCCTAATGATGATCCTGCTTGTATTGCTATTAAGGAATGTGACCCCAAAGCTGATCTTATGCTTTACGTTTCTAAGATGGTACCTACTTCTGATAAGGGACGTTTCTATGCCTTCGGACGTGTTTTCTCTGGTACTGTTAGATCTGGCCAAAAAGTTCGTATCCAGGGTCCTAACTATATTCCTGGTAAGAAGGAAGATCTTTTCATTAAGGCTATCCAACGTACTGTTTTGATGATGGGACGTTTTGTTGAACCTATTGATGATGTTCCCGCTGGTAATATTGTCGGTTTGGTTGGTGTCGATCAATTCTTACTTAAATCTGGTACTTTGACTACTTTTGAGAATGCTCATAACTTGAAGGTTATGAAATTCTCTGTTTCACCAGTCGTTGAAGTCGCTGTTGATGTTAAGAATGCTAATGATTTACCAAAACTTGTTGAAGGTCTTAAGCGTTTGTCTAAATCCGATCCTTGTGTTCTTTCTTATATGTCATCATCGGGTGAACATATTGTCGCCTGTACTGGTGAATTGCACTTGGAAATTTGTTTGAAGGATCTTGAAGAAGATCATGCTGGTGTTCCTCTTAAGGTTTCACCACCAGTAGTTGCTTATAGAGAAACTGTTGAGGCTGAATCTAGTATAACTGCTCTTTCTAAATCTCCAAATAAGCATAACCGTATTTACTTGAAGGCTGAACCTATTGATGAGGAACTTGCTTTAGCTATCGAAAAGGGTGTTGTTAGTCCTCGTGATGATTTCAAGGTTCGTGCTCGTATTATGGCCGATGATTTCGGTTGGGATGTCACTGATGCTCGTAAGATTTGGTGTTTCGGTCCTGATGGTAGTGGTGCTAATTTGGTTGTCGATCAAACCAAGGCTGTTCAATATTTACATGAAATTAAAGATTCCGTTGTTGCTGCTTTCCAATGGGCTACCAAGGAAGGTCCTATCTTCGGTGAAAACTTACGTGCTGTCCGTGTTAACATTTTGGATGTTACTTTACATCCTGATGCTATCCACAGAGGAGGTGGTCAAATTATCCCTACTATGAGACGTGCTACTTATGCTTCTGTTTTATTAGCTCAACCTCGTATTCAAGAGCCTGTTTTCCTTCTTGAAATTCAATGTCCTGAGAATGCTATTGGTGGGATTTACTCTGTTCTTAACAAGAAGCGTGGTCAAGTTCTTTCTGAAGAGCAACGTCCTGGTACTCCTCTTTTCACTGTTAAGGCTCATTTACCAGTTAATGAATCTTTTGGCTTCACTGGTGAGCTTAGACAAGCTACTGGTGGACAAGCTTTCCCTCAGATGGTCTTTGATCATTGGCAAGTTATGACTGGTGATCCTCTTGATCCTACTTCTAAACCAGGTCAAATTGTTTCTGAAGCTCGTGTTCGTCGTGGTATGAAGGAAACTGTCCCTGGTTATGAAGAATATTATGATAAACTCTAAATGTGAGTTGAATGGTAGGAGAAAACTAAAAACTCTTTATTTGCGACGGCGGCATGTGAGTGTGTGTATTTTGATTTCTAGGACTTCACAATGATAAAATCCTTTTAAGCAGGCAAGTTAGTATAAAATATAAAATAAGAAAAGAGTGATTATATGAAAATAAAAACAATTCAAATTAAAAATACGTTTTAGGTAGAACATTGTTCTCCGGCTGAGGGGGGTCACTTAGAGTCAACCTGCGAGAACCGAGAACTGAGAATCGAGAACACAGAGCCCTTCTCCCTCCCTATCCCAGACCACAGAACAACTCGCGGGACGAATGAAATCCACCTGGACCTCCTCCAGAGTCCAGACCCACTTCTTTTGTGAGAAGATTAGTTAATTTAAACCTAACCCACCTCCAATATAAGAATCTGTTTCTATATTTTAAACAACTAATTAGTCTTAAATTAGTTAGCCCAAATACTACTTTTTGGATACTCCCTAAATATTATAATAACAGATAGAAGATTCTATATAGTTAGTCACATCGTCTCAAGAATAGAAATACAAATGGTTTTAAGGAATGACACTCACCTTCAGAGTGTTAAATAAACACAGCTTTGACTAATAAAAGATCCGTAGCACCTAAACGACTTGAGGAACTAAAAACCATTCTTGAGACAGACATGACCAATATATATAGCCAAGAGTAAAGCCAACTGCACTAAAGAAGATTAACAAAAAGAAAGTATAGAAAAATAAAACAGTATAGATAATAATATTTTGTAATAATAATAATTGTTAATCATGTTGAATCGACCAAATAGAACTATAGTTGAATATATAGATAAGAACTGGTAGTTATATCCCGTATTGGGATATTAAACATCAGCGTTTGCAGTGGGAGAACTTCCCACAAACTCCGGAGCAAAAGTTGGAGCTAAAGCTGGATCCGAGGGAGGAGAAGACAAGTTTTGAAAAACAATAGGCAAACGATCGCCAGAGATTGGTTTGGTTTTAACAGCCCCATCCAGTCTACCGGCCACGCTATTCTAAGATGTCGATCCTACTAACGACTCTATTAACCAAGGTCATTGCATCATTGTAAGTAATATTATTAACGACGGAACTCATTGTTTTAATATAAGACACACAAATATAAGTATTACACCGACAATTATAGTCCACACGATCACCGAAACTCCCAATCTATACGTATGTATGATATACTGTTGGCCCGAGTGTTGGGTGTCCATACGTCTTACTAGTTATTGTTATTATAATATTTAGGGTGTATCCAAAAAGTAGTATTTAGGCTAACTAATCTAAGACTAATTAGTTGTTTTCAATATAGAAACAGATTCTTATATTGGAGGTGAGTTAGGTTTAAATTAACTAATCTTCTCATACTTTGTCACACATAGACTCAGCCGCATAGCTACTAGTTCGGGCTAATGAACTTTAAACAGTGAAATGCATTGCTTGCTATCCGCCGATGATGCAGGTCAAACCATGACGAAGGGACCGACCCCACAGGTCCGGAGAGATATCTGCGGCGATGGTTAGATTTCGGGGATTTGATCAAAGCTTCCGGAGATAATTTATTTTATCCATTCTTTTCTCTAGGTTGGTAAATTTATTTATTTATTCATTTTTT
Source organism: Sugiyamaella castrensis (assembly GCA_030583505.1). Taxonomy (NCBI): domain Eukaryota; kingdom Fungi; phylum Ascomycota; class Dipodascomycetes; order Dipodascales; family Trichomonascaceae; genus Sugiyamaella; species Sugiyamaella castrensis. Next base: position 81,679 of record JAJMIF010000081.1, read on the forward strand.
AAATACTCCTGACTTGATTATTATGACGTCCAGATTCTTTTTCTCTCCGATGTCTATGGGCCTTCGGGCTAGTGCAACAACATCGAAGATTGCTGGTGTAGGAATCGGTCTATCAATAGGCCACCTCTTTAGAAGCCAACAATTAAGAATTGCGAATGATGTATCGTCCATCAACTATGGTGGTGACTTACAAAATATTAATCCTCAATATTCCTCGTACCATGTACAACCGAAAGTTCCCAAAGGCAGGTTTGGCGGTAAATTGAATTATCAGCAACTTTCAGTGGGAAGCTTCAGTGGTTTATTACTTGGCTATATAACTGGAAAGATTAGTAAACTTATTGTATTTCTCACTATTACAGGTCTTTTGACTTTACAATTTCTCGAAAGCCGTGGTATTATTGAAACATCATCTCTGCCTTTAACTCGACGAATTTATCAGTGGGGTCGTGATCATTTGGATATTCAAGAATTCATGTTGGACAAGCCTTCATTTAAAATCAGTTTCCTAGCATCGTTCATTCTGGCAGCACTATATGCTTAGGCCAAATTAAAGAAGTAGTTAATTAAAATTATTGCCATTTTACTGTGCTCCGGCGGGGCATTATCAGATCGTAAAACGTATTTTTAACTCTATTAATGTCGATAAAAAATACATAATATACAGAGTATATACAGAGTATATACGAGAACCTGAGATCGTAGGATTACATCTTACGTAACATTGATATACAATGGCTCCCGTTGAACATATTGTCGTAAAATCTCAGGACCTTTGGAGACTTCGAGAATACTAGTCCATTCATACTCTCCTCTTGAAAGAATAACAATTCCTAAATCCACATCAATGCTTTGACCAGGTGGAATATTTAAAATTGGCCTCTGCAAAAGTCCGTTATAGATAATCTTTCCATGGACATCATCAGTTGCTTCTGCTGATCCACTTGAACTATAACGCATAGATGGAACCAAACGTAAAATCCCCCCAATAGGTACATTGGTTCTGTTATGAATAGTAGACCTAATAACACAATTTTCATTCTCGACTAATGCTTGCCATGAAAGTTCGTTTAATTGTTTGACCGCAGGAGCTTCTGATTCTTCTTCGGCCGACGATGCCATATTCATCGTAACACTTATTGATTCAGTTCTCAGTGCATTAACCATCCATCGCGAAAGACGGACTCCTCGTAATTCTACTGATCCATGTCTGGAGGAATTATTCACTTTCCATTCCCCACCAATTACTTTTAATAAATTCTCTCTATACCAGAAAGTTTCCCTCATAAATCGGAGCTGGTCTGCTGTAATGTTCGAGTCGACAACATATTGTCTCTTACTGAGACTAGGAATAGGTCGGTTATAGACTGCAGCTTCATCATCATCAACAACCTTGCTCCATTTGATAGGTAACAAGAACCGATTTGTACGTGAGGGATAGATTTGTTGAGTTATCTCAGACAGACGGCAAGGAACCCTTTTCTGATCGTTGGCATCACCATCTTCTTCACCACCATTTTCGTTATTATCGTCTCTTAAACTCCATAGTTTCACTTCAAGTGGCTGGGACCATGCATTGCGTAAATCTACAACAAATATGAAGTATTGAACATCCTTTTCGAGGGGCTGTAAAAGACCCGGAATTCTCGTTAATGCATGGTCATCACTACTATTATACTTAGGTAGCGGAATAATATCACATCCTGCGAGCTCAATACTTGAATTTACAGTCACATTAATAGGTATAGGAACTCTCCTGATCCATGTTGACGAGTTGCCATCCTTAGTTTCTGTTTTAATCGCTGAGCCATAATCCAGATTTATTACCGCGTTTGTCAGTGCACGCTTTCCAGAAATCTTAAAATCATATTTAGACGTCTCATGAGCCGAAATATCTGGACTATTAACTAGCTTTAATGCTGGTCTTTTATAAATAAAGTATTCACACTCGTAGGCGTCACTCAAAGAAAGTTCCTTGTCAGCAAGTGCAGTTTGCAAGGGCTCAGTCGTAGAATCTATAAAACTGAAATGTACAAGCCTAGCCGCAGTATCGGAAAGATTAGTCAAACGGATGCTGAAATCTTGTTGTTCTCCTTCTAACAGCATTAACCATGCTTGATCCAATGATAAACTTTTCAGAGACAGAAAAGGCTGAGAGGGTATCACTTGGTATTTTAATTGGCGAGAAGAAGGAATATCTGAATCTTTCCCTGGCTGAACCATGCCACTTTTAAGACCGTAAGTTTTCAGTTTTATATCCAATCGCGGAAATCCATTATCAGACAACAAATATTCCTCCGGTTGACAATCAGCAACCTGAACTTTACAACCAAGGATAATTAGCTCCCCAGCGATCTTCGGAGCAGCGATAATAACCAAATCATGTACAGTCGAAGCAGGGACGACAACATTGGATATTTTGGCATCTAGATCCACGTTTTTAGTTAATAAGGTAATTTCATTTACATGAACTTCAAATTCAAACGGGTTCTGAATTTTCAAAAGAATCTCTGCCTTCTCACCTTGAATGAGAATTCGTTCAGATGAATTGTCAATTCGGGACTTGGCATAAGGATTGTAAAGGAAAACATTATCATCACCGGAGATAATATCTGATGATGAAGATTCTGGATATCTTGTTGGCATGATAGTTGTAGAAGGCAACAGTTTGATATCACGAAGTAAATATGGATCCCAGTAATGCGCCAAGACAGAACCCTTCTCACTATTTTGTGACAATTCAATAGCTCTGTGAAGACTATTGAACATTTTCAATTGTTCGTCTTTTGTCAAAGCATCTGCCATAGTGGATAATATTAATCCGACGAAATATACCACTCCGTGGTAATGAGATATTGATTCACACACAGAAATACATCGCTTGAGAAATGACATTTTAAGATCAAGCCATCCACAACCTACAGAGGTAACGTTACCTGCAGCAAATACTTGACAAATGCTATCCAAAAATTGTACAATTCCACCTTTTTGACTTCGATCCAGACTTGTCAGGATATGAGCACCCTCATCACCTATTTGCTTCTTTCTAATCATCATCATAATTTGAACAATCATCTCTCTTAGGACAAATGCCCTCTTGCGCATTAACCCCACACCGGCATAAAGACTAGCCAAACCGGTATAGACGCGGATTTGTAATTCTATAGGTAAATTTGATATATCCGTAGAATACATCCTATTACACCAGTTTGCGATTGTTGTGACCGAGGGACTATCCGGGGTAATATTTAACGGTAGTGAAGTGCCTCGAACAATAGCAGATAAAGTAGCCCCATTCCAGCCACCTCCGTGACGGGATATAACCAAAATTTTAGTAAACCTCAAAATAGTCTCACAATAAACAATCTGAGGAACCATTTCTTCATTGGAACTAGGCGCACGGGTATAAAACCTTAATATTGCTTCAGTAAGATCTGGTAAGAAATCTTGGAGTCCTGGCGGAGGTACTTCGGTTAAAGATGTGAAGGAAGCTGAATGAGGTAATTTGTTCAAATTGTTGCCAAAACCATTACCATTACTACTACTATCAAATGAAGGAGACGGTGATAAACGTTGAGGAGACAATTCTTTTAATCCAGGAGAGGAGAATGAATGATTCGAGGTTGTAGATCTTCCATGATGACCTATGAGAGCGGGAGATGCGTCATTACCGGGGTTGCCACCTCCAGCACCCGCACCATTTATGCTAATGCTACCGCCACCACCATGCGAGTTACGAATAGTGGCACTTAATGCAATTGGAGGAATGGTTATAGGTACTTCTAAAAATGCTTGTAGAACCAGACAAACTCCTATACTTTCTAAAGCAGAACCATACCATAAATGATCATAAGTTGATTTTAAAATACTGGCAGCTTCAGTGAATTCTTTTAATGCGTCTGATAATCTTCCAGCAAGTAAATACATATTGCCTAAGAATTTAATCATTCTTCCATTCTGTTTTGACTTTGATCTATCTGTCAGACCTAGAGAAATAGATCCAGTCTTTGTTATAGAGATGGATCCAGATCCATGTAAGCTTTGCCCAGCAAAGGAAGGAGAATGATGTCTTATTAATCCACGCCTTATGGCTGTATTATAAGGTTTATTTTCACTAATACCACTATCATTTGTTTTATTTTTTTCGGTCCCCCAGGAATCTGAACCCCTACCACTCGCCGTCCTCCTAGGGCCATCTAAACCTTTTATTCCTGGTGATTTAAAAGAACCCATTTGCCTTGAAATCACATATACAGCTAATTCGGCCAAAAAATCAGAAGTAATATCACACATGGCCGTTTCAAGACTGGTAAAACTGGAAACTTTGCTTGATAATATAGGTAGAATATGTTTGGATTGACTTTTAATAATACCTTCTCCTGGAACACCAAATACTAATACTTTATGCATAATTGCATCAGGATACTGTTTTCGAAGTCTTTTCAATCCATCTTCAAGACTCTTCTCAATATCATTTTCATCATCACGAATTTTGTCCTTATATGATGCTAACGCAAAGACAGCGAAAGTTTGTCTGTAGGGTTCTAAATCATATAGAGAAAAATATTGTTCATCTACTGGTGATAAAGAAAAATCGTATATGACCTTTCCATTTGGGTAACCTTGAGGACTGAACATAGCTATATTGTTAGAATTTCCATGTATTTATATCCTGTCAGGACTCGCTACTCACCTCTATCTGATCTTCCATCTGGGGTAACATCAACAAGTCTGACTTCGCAAGCTCTGGTTAATCTATCAGCATACTGAAGGAAAACTGACTTTCTGATATGACCTAAAGGACACAATAGTGTCTTCACCCGGGACGGGGCCACATAAGAATATGGATCTAAAGGCATTGTTTTACACACTCAATTGGACATGGATGAAACTCAAAGTCAATAGACTTCCAATACGGGAAGTTTCGATGGACTATACCCCTTGATCTGGTTCTTACGTGTGAAATGAAGTCATGAAGTACTGAAGAGCCAGATACAAATAAATAAATAACATCCTTTTAAATTAACGTTATTTTACCGCTTTGAATATTATTTAGAGGAGAGATGAATATTGTTATATCGGGAATAATGCACTGGCGTGAATAATTTGAGTAGCCGCGTTACATTATGGCCGGCGCGCCGGCAGCTGAAAGCTTTAGATTAATTCGGCAGACACTGTAAGTGAATTCAGTTGGACTAAATGTAGACCGTGAGTCGACAGTAACTATCTGTAGGTTTAACTGTAAAATGTTGAACAGCAGTTCAACTTTCTGATCGATTAGAGAGTCGATTTTAATTAAGTTAACCGTTAATATTTGTTAATTTACATTATTACAAGCGTTATTTTACTTGTGTAACTATAACGTTAAGTTTATTGACTGGAGGTGGTGGCCTTGGACAGGGGACACGGGAGAACGGCGGATAAGAAAACAATGGAGCCTTAAGAAATATGCTTATAACAGCAGCGCATGTGATTTTGCTTAGATTATATTAATATAATTACAATGGTATTTAACCCCAACCCTATTTTATTATACGTTCAGAAAACTGCTTAAGGTTAACTTAAAATGGCATAGCTATCAAAGATCTAAGATTTCTAAATAGAGCAGCACCTTTGACACCGAATTCAGGCGTTGAATGCCCTCACAGTTGGGAAAAAAATCAGAGGGCAAGGTACAATCAAAATCGGGCACCTAGGACGATAGGTTAGGGTTATTAATTAAGGTAACATTGCGCGCGTTGATGGTTAGTCCATGCAACCTAATAATTAGTTATAGTTACTTAACTTAATTAGTACTAATACTAAACTATACTTAAATTGTAATATATATAAATTATACACTTGCGCCAGCTCACTAGCTAGCTCCGGCGGGGGTAATAGTACTTTTGATGAAACCGAAAACTCAAACAAACTAATAGGCCTGTCATTAGGCCATAACCAGATCGATCCTTTATCTTGCAAAAATAACAAAAAAAAAAAAAAGTCCCAACGACAACCTCGATATGTTCATCTATTCAGTACCAGTGGAGTGGATTGTTGTCCATGCGCAACAGATTAATGGAACTCTTCTCGATAGATTCTCAGGCTCAAGTAAGTGTTAGCATAATAATAAAACCGACCAACAACAGATCCCGTCTTCCTAGGAGTCTGAATAGCCCATGACAACTGGAGCTCTCTGCCCAGATCTATATTTTGGCACAATTAACGTCCGGTCAAAGAGTCGTAGCTTCCTTCGGGCTCGGCC
>JAJMIF010000082.1:0-86892 GCA_030583505.1 Sugiyamaella castrensis
CCTAACCTAGTAGTGTGGAATCAGGGTTTAAGTTGAATCAAAATGCACAGGGGTGCCTGCAGATCTGTCTATCTCCCTTAAGAGGCAAATGATCTACCGCATACTTAGTTAGAATATACTTTTTCCGGAGCGATACTGTGATTACCTCGAGAATATCGTCAAGATAAAACACGAAATCGCTCTTGTTGTTTAATACCAACAGATATAAGACAAAATTCAATTCTTTAAAATAGAAATGTAAATAGAGTTACTTACCTTGAGAATAAACCACTTGGAATAGGCACATTTTCAATAACCCAGATAATCAAATCAACTAATATATGTTAATATACTGTCCATAAAAATATGAATACATTAGGATCTATGAGAAGAATATTTAACTTACGTTCAAAATAATATTCCAGAAGCTACAAGCTTCCTGGCCCTACTCTTAATAAATCACATAACAAGCTAATACTAAAACATGTTTATTATGTTAATTCATCCGGAATAATAATGGCTTAGGACATTCTAGTCTAGAACATGTTACTTGAACCATGAAATGACTCTTAAGATAAAACCCGATTATAAAAATATTAAACTCACTTTCGGATAGCAGTGAAAAAATATTCCTTGAGAATACCTCTGAAGATAAAAAAATATTCGTTAAATGAACTATGTGACAGTCAACTTCAAATAGCAGTGAAAAAACTTCCTTGAGAATACCTCCAAAAATAAAAAAAATATTTGTTCAATTAATTATGTAAGTCTACTATAAAAAATTCTAAACTAGAGGGCGAAAGTGGCCAATTTATAACTTTTCAGATCAGAAGAATAACAGGAGATACAGAAAATAACATTGCAAATAATAATTAATAATCACGAAGGCTAATAGGTACGCCTAAAATAAAACAACCAGTTAAATGCCTCACAACAGGGATATGTCGTAACTAATTCACAAGATAGCACTATGAGGTAAGAGGGTACCAAAGACAGCGGTGGGGTTCTCACCTCGCCCCTTGCTGCTGGATACCCCACATTGCAATATTATAAAATTGACCAGTCACAGAAACAAATTTCTTGTGCATAAACCTCACTCGCTCCTGCATGCACATAGATTATCATCGCTAATCCTCGGACACTGCCCACCCCCAACGCACACCTGCGCCATCTGTCACAATTGTTTTTGTACATTTTCACACCTCTGCGTTATCTCTCTTACTTCGGGTTGGATTTGGAATCAGTTTTGGTATGAAGCAGTTTTAACCTCAATTTAATCTGAAGTTGCAGTGAAATAACTCTTTGGCATTTTTTTCATCTCATCATAGTCGTTACGAAGTGACAAGACTAGGAAAGAGCATGATGAGATGATGATGTACATGTTTTCAGAGTTCTTCAATTGTGGTTTACCCCCAGAGCCGGCCACGCAGGGACAGAAAAGTGAATCATTTTATCACGTCTGTAAACTTAAATTGATAGTGAATTGATTTATAACAGAGAAGATAAAAAACACACCGCGAGATCATTTCACTATACCATCCCATCATATAGAGATAGAAGACTGACGTCATGCTGACCCCATATAGTTTTGCCCTAAATTTCTCCGGGCGAAGAGTAGCTCCTGCTACTTCACATCTTGTAATGCTTTTGCCTTTCTATCCAATTATAATTATTCAGTATGAAGTGATCAAGAATCCGAATCCACATTAAATCAAATGGTCATTGGACATACTTTGTTAGTGTTGCCTAGAATCACAGATAGTCCCTGCATATGCGGTGTTCCGTGTCGTACATACATTGTCGAGGTGGTACCCCATGTATATATCCATACTCTTCATCTAATTGTAACAGACCATTAAATAAAACTATCCCGGAATATTTTCATTACTTCTGTAGTTTTTAGTTATATTCCTAACTTAATTAAATTTCATAATTAACGGAGTTTTTCACCCAGGAACAACCATCCGAGACTCTTTCATATATCGGTGTAATTGAATCCACGGTGGTTTAATAAAACTTTTAAGTTATAGGTAGTAGATGTTTTGGAATTGGTCATATAATAATTCTTGTTGATATTCTTCAGTTCAATAAATAACAAGATTCGCATAATAGGTTTGGTGGTACAGTACTTTGAGAAGAAGATTACAGAGTAATTCATTGGTATTGTTTTCATTCCCATATTTCATTCTTAAACTCTATTTTTATCAATATGGGTAATTCAGTAGAAGACACTTCTCATAATAGTATAATAACACGTTCAAAAGATTCATCATAGTCAAAGTGATAGTTCAGCATCAGTTGACCAATTTCTACTCAATCCAATGCGGCAAAAAAAACCTACGTTGAGAAATCAACTATTCTTCTTGATGAATCAACGAACTGGACGGATAAGAAATGGTTTTACCTAGATTAAAATTAGCCGATGATGAACTTAAACCATTATCAATGGCTGGATCGGGTGAAGGAATGGTTCTTTCTCATGAACATAAATATAACGGGAATTTATTTATTACTGTGATTGAATGGAAACAGGGGCTTCGAAAGTATATTTTATAGGAAGTGTGATTAAGCTTTCTAAAATCGTGGATAAATCGTCAAAACAGACTGCTACTATTGAAGGTGTACTTGAAGGAATAACTACTGGTACTACTGCCACTACTACTGCTGATATATTCTCTGTAATTTTAATATTGCCTAGAGGAACTCATAGAGTCCTATTTGTAGTTGATGGAGTTTTCGGATTATTTACCCACTGATACCTGTTCTATGGGACATCTAGTGAATTATATTGAAGTTGGAGTTGGGATCATAATGGACTCCTACAAGTCCCTACAGATACTGTAACTTCTACTACGACTGCTTCTAAGGCTACTCCTGACAATGAAAGTGGTGATGTTGATGATAAATATGATGAAGCTTTACATGAACCAGTTTTGTAACACGGAAATAAAATTCTGGCTGTTTTCATATCTTCAGATTTCGTTACTCCGAATTACCTCCACATTTGGAATCAGTCCTTATTAATTCCAAAAGATAATAACAGTGTAGTTTAGTTCTCAATCTTCTTGCCACAACATCAATCATACATAATGTTTTGGTTGTTACTCAGCTTCTTTATCCTCCTTTATAACATTAGTCAGAAAATTACGTTCATTATGTTTTGGGGAGAGTTTTTTAGGTTATTTAGAATGAAGATTTTGTAATAATCATCTTCGGTTCCTTTCCTCTTCAGTCCCAGACTTGGATCTGGCTTCCGTTTCTCTGGGGAGTTAGTGATGTCTTAAGCGAGCGACCCAGAGACAGGGGGAGATGGTCTTGTTGGTCCTGTGTTATCCCACTCTTATTATATTGTGATATTATTACATTGATTATTATTTTATATTCTTATTTCTTTTCTATCTTTTTATCCTTTTTATTCTTCATTAACTTATCTTTTATATTTTTATTATATTCTATTATATTCATTGAATTCGACGTACTCGTGTAATATCTTGTTATATCTGCTGTGATATCTAAAATTTATCGCATCGTATACAATTGCCCGGTAGAAAAATCCGGCAATACCCGTACACTAACACTTACATTATAAAGTCTAGCAGGGTCTTTGAATAGTATTTATCATGTTACACCTAAAAGGCACACGACTAATAGAAAGCACACTATCGAGCCGTGGTTATCGGAAGCCAGAATCAGACTCGAAATATAATCAGGGCCTAGATGCAGATGCTGGGTCCAAACTGATCCGCATTTTATGTAGTCTTCATAATCTGGTTAAAGGATATTAGGGGTTTCCTGCCAGAAGAGCCCATAAATTTTTTATTTTCCTGAATTGTTCTGTGTCTCGAGATAGAGGACACTCAATTCTTATAATGTTCGGTCTGTTTGGTGAGTTTTCCTAAAAAATGTTTTACTGATTAAGCCGATGCGTTACTCTTCCATAAGTTATTATGCAAGTTTATGATGATTATCTCTAAGGATTAAGATCTGAGTCTCTACTCTTGATTTAGTATTGTCTTTTAGTTCAAGTTTGATTATAAAGTTTGGTCCAACAAGAAATGACTCAAAAATCTGAAATATCTACCGTTACCAAATGAAATTCTCTATGTGATAATCAAGTATCAACCCTTAAATTTATTCGAAGTATTTCCGTCTATATTCCATATTACTGGGACGCAATTTTTGTATTAATCCAGAGACGGTTTAACTTGAGAGTGAATTTCCCGGCTTTCTTAGGAAAGCGTTACTCTAATTTCCGAATTTAACAAATATTAACTTATTTCTTCGTTTTCACGGCGAATCTGATTCTTCTCGTAATATTCCCGATAATGACGTTCTCAGAATCATTACTGGTAAAAGCTTCTCTTTATTCATTATGATCCTTGGTAATGAACCACTGTCTGGCGCTATAAACATGAATCCTGAGCTTGCAGATAATCTTATTTTGTTCTTTATGCGATGAAATTCTCCTTAGAAGATTCTTTCTCAACTGGCTGCTTGAATCTCAAAGTACTAGCAATTGAATACACCTATAGAAGTCTAGATGATCTGAGCGGAATGCCGATTAATGTAAATAATAAACTCAAAATCGATGAGGTGTTAAGCTGGTTGACAACACAGCTAAAGTCATTTTCAATAAATCTAGAACATTTTCTTGGAACTGAAAACCCTCTTCATATTCTTGAGAGCCGACTACTGGCGATTGAACAAGTCTGCTTTCGGCGACCTTCACATTAGTCTGAACCGACAACCGGTGACAACTACGGGCGACTGAGAAAGACCCTGGACGTGAGCAGAAGCAGCCCCCACCTCGTTTTGCCTCCGGCCGCAGGAACGTAGCCACAGACCTCTACCTCTCGCTCGAGATGTTCAAAAATGATAATAACAAAATCCGAGCGAAGCGAGAAGGTCTGGGGCACCTCCACATTAGTCTGAACCGACAACCGGTGACAACTACGGGCTACTAAGAAAGATCCTGGGTGTGAGCAGAAGCAGCCCCCACCTCGTTTTGCCTCCGGCCGCTGGAACGTAGTCACAGACCTCTACCTCTCGCTCGAGAGGTTCAAAAATGATAATAACAAAATCCGGGCGAAGCGAGAAACGAGGTCTGGAGCAGCGCCCCAAGGGAATCTGTTGTTACTTGATGCCTGGTTGTTTTTTTCTATTTACAGATATATATATATATATATACAGAACAAAGTATTCCCTTTCTAGACCCGACGGCGACCAGGAGGACGATCACCTCCAAATTTAACCTTGGATCCATCCGTAACTCTATAAACAATTGGTCGAATCTTAGTACCTTCTTTACCATTTAAAACATTAAGGAAAGCTTCACGACCTTCACTAAAATTTCTAAATACCAATTCCAGACGTTCATTAAGATACCCTTTTTCTTCCATTAGTTTAAACATTCTACAACTAGTTTGAAAAGATGCCTCATAAGAATTTTTCTTGGATCCTCGGAAACCAAGTTGACCTGATGAAACACTAGCCAATACTTCTTGACGAGGTCTAACTTGATCGATAATTTTCTCTTGTTCAGTAAGCTTTTCAGCAAGTTTTCCTACTCGAACATATCTTCTTGTCAATGTTAACATAGTATTATTATTTGTGAATTTTCCGTGAAGGACATAACCAACTATTTGTTTCCCATTTGCTGGAGGAGGAGTATCTTTGTATGTTCTATCTCTACCATATAAACTTTTATGGGATTTAAAGCTAGATCGAATAGTTGGTGGCGGGGGTGACGGTGATAATGATGGTGATGACGGTGATGATGACGATAGTGGAGATGGCCATGGCGATGACGATGGCGATGACGATAATGATTCATTGGAAATCCATCTTAAAGAATGACCACAATTGCCAACTACTGTGGATCGTGAAAATAATCCACAAATTGTGGCCGAGAAATTGCCCCCTCCTATCCTCGTCCTAGTTAACATATCAAACACTCTTCACCACAAATCTGATGTAATATCAGAAGAGAAGAACTGCTGGGACCGAAGTCGAATCAATCTCCTTCGGAAAATATGTGAACTTGAATTTTTCGAAAAATCAGGGTAACTAATATATCTAATTACGTAAGTTGTATATACCCTCTTATGTAATTATTATGTAATTATTATGTAATTATTATGTAATTATTATGTAATTATTATGTAACTTTTATTTCTTCTGACTCTGCCTTTCGCGTTGTGAATCTATCTCTCTCTACACTGGATATGTTTTCTTCTATCTCTCTATAGAGTTAGGCTCAGTTAGTCCAAAATGTAGGTTCCATTCCTCATTTGCCTCCGGCGGCCACAGGCCCCCTAACTCATGCTACGCTCGAGAATCGCCCTTCAGTGACAGATCCAAAGCACTATCCACAAGAGGCTCAGCTCGCGCCCTCCAGGTCCCTCCTCTGATTCACGTTTGCCTCCTGGCGCAGAGTATTAAAAAAGATTGAATAAATTTGTAATAATACTGCGCTATCTTGAAGAAAGAAAACTTTAAATTAATCTACAGGTCTAGTTATGCAGAGTCCCCTGCATATGAGTGGAAATCTAACGTTAGAGTTCTAGTTACAGTTGAGAACAGTCTCCACGTAAAAAGATAATAAAGACCTCTGTAGAAAAAGGCCAAGAAACCTTTTGATCTGTTTAACCCGTCTAACAAACGTGTTTTACGCAAGATATCTTAGCCTAAGCATTGCCTAGGCAAACGATGAAAATTACTCAGCGTTGCGGTTTAACCACAATATGATATCCTCATTATCAGAAAAAGTTCTTTGGACTTGCACTACCGTTCAATCATTATCTCTCGTCATGTTAGTTACACATGCGTATATGTAAAGTCGTTTGTTTCGCTTTGTCGGTCGCCGAGAATTTATACCAGTAATATACCACCACTACTAGTCTGGACCAAAACCCATCATTTGTTGGATTCAAAAATTTGGTAGTACATAAGAACCGTTATAGCCGATGAGCTACGTAATATTGCATAAGCTGAGTTACAGCGTTGCATGCTCACTGCGACGCCTTAATTAATATAACCCGTTATATATTAACGCTTAAGACTTCTTCTACTGACGGATTGTTTGTTTGAAACCATGTGGTATTCAACTCTTCTTGATGACCAGCAGGCACCAGCAGGCAGAATTGTAGGGGCTAAGTCCAAATCACTTGCATGAAATTCTTAATTGATTAATTGACTGTAACTCGTATCGAACATAGAGAGTTGGATCGGGAGCTGGGCAAAGGGCAAATATGACAATAGCGAGAGAAAAGTTCTCTTGAGCCTTTTTAGTTGGGCAGAAGTTAAATATTAATTATCAACCCAACGGCCGGAACAAATGCTATAGCCGTAACTTGACGTTACCATAACCCAATAGCTTTGCCATGTTTCAGCTCGAGGGAAGAGACCTTCTCTAATTCGGGAAATCTTTTCTACTCTTGTCTTTGTAACCAAGTTCGGAATGTTACGTATAAGTTCAAACCGTGCCAAGTTAGTTGTCCTGACCCGTAACCTAACAGTTGTGTTATCGGCTATTGTGATATTATTATTATTATTCTATTATTGATTATTGATTATATTTTATATTTCTATTTCTTTCGAATTTAGTGAAGGATTATTCTCTAGGGATAGTTAAATAAGATAAATTAGTGTCGCTGGCTATAAATAGCTTACATAGACAATAAATGATTATCAATCAATCAATATTTCTTTCTACTTGTATTTCTTCTTCTTATTCATTCATTAACTTATCGTCATATTATGTTATATTAAGTATTATTATATTATATTATATTCATTGTATCGAACGTTGGCCCGTTCTATATCTTGTATATCTTAGTACTGTATCTTTTCTCTGTGTCTCATACGCTATATATTGGCTCTTAGTCTATAATAACGGAATTACACTAGGTGGTAGTAGTACCGAGGTACTAGTGTCTCTGAATTGTATTAAGTATTATACCCTTGAACACTCTTTTGTCGACTAGTAAAAGCACACAGTTAAATAAATTGATCCGGTGCAGTTGAAACTTTTACTTACGTCACTACTATCCCTTGTTAGGTTTTTTCCCAAACCCACCCACGTGCTGTACTGTACGGATAAACCTCGTCGAGGGTCCGGACGGGCACGATCTTTTCTTCTTCTTATCTACGATAGAAAGAAAAGCGAAAAGAAAAGAAAAACGAAAAGAAAAGAAAAGAAAAGAAAAGAAAAGAAAAGCGAAAAAAATTTCCCAGTTAGTTATTGGTTAATTTCTTTAGAAATATATTTGACATATATAAAGGTTATATTCGCATATACACACGAGCATCCATAGATAGAGATCCTGAATTGGATAACTTTAAGTCAACGGTCATTTATTTCAATTGGCTTTTTGTTCTGTATCTTATTATTAAGGTTAACCAATCAATCAATAGTGAAAAGTATCAGTAGTTAAAACTCAAATAAATAAAAAAATCAACTTTTACAACTGTGTGTTTACTTACTTCTCACGGTCGATATCATGTCATCTGCATCTACTCCTTATCCTCCTGGCTCTCCTGCTTCATCATCTGCTTTCTTCAAACCAACTTATTTACCTCCTGTTAATATCGAAACAAATGGTATTCTATTTGATTTAGATGGTACACTAATGCTTTCAACTGAATGTGTTGAAATGTTTTGGCATGATTTTGGTGTTCAACATGGAATAGATTCTCATAAATTACTTTCGACCTCTCATGGTAGAAGAACTATTGATATTTTAAGAATATGGGAACCAGAATTGGCTAATGATCAAATCTCTGCTGAACTTGAAGCAACTATTCCTAAAAGATGGTCTTCGCTTGCTATACCAGTTCCTGGAGTTCATGAACTGCATGATGCTTTACCTCCCAGTATATGGGGAGTTGTAACTAGTGGTACATATGGAATGGCATCTGGTTGGTTTAAAAGTTTTTTGAAATTTGAAATTCCACAAGTTTTTATTACTGCTGAAGATGTTAAAGAAGGTAAACCTGATCCTACTGGTTATAAACTTGGTGCTAAAAGATTAGGTCTTGAAAAATTCTTAGTATTTGAAGATGCTCCGGCAGGAATTAAAGCTGGTAAAGATGCTGGGGCTATTGTAATTGGAATGGCTACTACTTATACTCCTGATGTAGTTAAAGCAGCTGGTGCTGATTTTGTTATTAATGATTTACACAGTGTTCAAGTTAATTCTTATGATCCTGATAGAAAAATATTAAGATTAACTTTAATTAATGTTGTTTGTTAACCTCCAATTAATTATTTTTTTTATTATTATTGCTTGTATTTATTTATTTCTTACAGCGGGCCTGGTGCAGACATGTAGACATGTCATTATTATGGTTAGATTAATGGTACATATAGAATATAAATTGTCCACCACCATCTCTCTATTTGTTATGGAATCGGGCGCTAGTCGTTCCCAACGGCCCCAGACCCCCTAGCTCGAGTGTACTAAAACACGAGCGAAGCGTGCAGTAACGGTCTCCAGGTCAGTGCCCACCTCCTGTCTCTCAATTGCTTGACTAGCCTTGGCTTCAGATGAGGTGTCTAGCTTTTTAAGATGTCTGGGGGTTAGAGATGTAGTTGCAGCTTGGAGGGCCAGTATTGCATTATATTGCAGCCTAGTAGTCAAAGCACAAACAAATAGACAGAAATATCTTCAAATTTGAATAAAAAAGCCAGAGGATTAGATGTATCTCAGAGTTGCGGTCTCCGCAAGCGTTAGCAAACAAGTCTATACATAAAGTGTATTACTCTTTCAAAAAAATTAAATATCAGCCTATAGTTCCTATGTAATATTCACTGATTAGACGCAAATATCTCCTCATCTTTAAATCGTTTTGGAGAGCTAAGGAGTTGATACAGTGTTATCTTATTTTCCTTTGACTCCAGGAGGAAACGATCGACACGCTCTATGATATCAACTACATTAACACCTTCCTTTGTCGCCGCATACTCCTCAATTCTCTTCACGAAGGCTTTTCTCCTTAAATAGGAACGGTATCCTGCAAGCTTTTCGATGGCAAAACCCCTCTCTTTAGCTACCCGTAGTAATCTCTTATGTTGATCCTGTAGACTTTCTTCCCCCAGTCCAGAATAGTACTCCCTGTAAGTCTCCGCTGCAGTTCGAATCCTTTGCTTCATACGGTAATCATCCTTAATCGCAAAGTTGCTGCTCGATACTGCCGTTGTTGCATCCAGATTGGGCAGATAAGGCCGTACAGGCACAATTCCCGTAGAGTGTGCAGGAGTAAGTGACTCTGAAGACGGGAGATGGTTACGTCTTGTTCCTGATTCGAGTGTTGTAACCGTTTGAGATTGAAGAGCCTGAAGGCTGCTATCGGAAGACTTCAATAATTCCCTAAGAAGCGGGTCTTTTGTGGCATCACCATGCTCATGGCTGTTTCGATACAGTGCTATAAAATTCTCGAGCAGTAGACTCATATTCCGCAGCAACGCAGACTGATTCTCCAACTGATTCTCCAAATTCTCAAACCGATTGTGCACCCGACTGAGGGACTCCTTCATGAACTCGTTCATTTCATGGATTTGTGCTCGTGTTTTGCTCCCGGCTGACTGGTAGGCGACTTCCAGTCGTTGCATTGATTCATGAAGCAGATTAGTGTGCAATCTTTCGCGTACGACTTCTGGTACTCCGTCTTGGAAATGCTGCCGCTGAAGAGCAGCAAAGGCCTCATATTCTGGGGATCTGAAAATTGAAGCATTATAAACAGGGTTGCTTTCTAAATTGTCGTCAGCTTCCATTTCCTGGATAATAAATAGCCGATCTTGGATCAAAATTTCTCTGAGATAATCCATGAAAAGCACAAAATCTTTGACTTTTATGCTGTCACAATGAAGTATACGCTCACGCTTATTCTTCATGGTGGTATTACGACTTGCATTTGTCGCAGATGTTGAAGCTTCTCCTTCTCCTTCTGCTTCTGCTTCTGCTTCTGTTCCTATTCCTATTCCTATTCTCGTTCCTGCTTCTGCTTCTGCTTCTTCTAGTTCTAGCTCTAGCTCTTCCGCTGCCCGCATAGAAAAGTCTATCCGATCCCCATTTTCAGCAGGGTTCTCTGCGTTCACATTCGCTTCCGATAATAGCATCCCTTGTTTGACAACTGATTTATCAGGGACCAATAAACTTTCAAGATTATTCTGCTTCAAGGCATCGAGATATGGGTTGATGAAGCCAAATATTTGCTCTTTGAGGGCTTCTGGAACTTTTGGCCCATTTGCTCTATATAAATAGTAGGCTTCTTCAGGTGCAAACCCTGCCAAAGCATGCATGCATACACGAGGAACAGCTGTCAGATAGCTTTGAACTGGAGTGTGTGTGTTCCATTTACCAAACTGAGCAATACTGGCATTTGGAACGCCAACGGATTCGCAATAACGTGCTGAAGACCCACGAAAAACGTGCGCGTTCTTGTCGGATATTATGCCTGCCCTATTCAAAATTTCAGCAATCTGAGTACCGTGCCATGACCGATCAACCTCCTGACACTGCGCCATTTTGTTTCCTCCATTAGATGGGGCGATAAAAAGTTTGATCCAATACCAAGCCGATCTTTGGGAAAGATCTGGGACATCATGCTTCATATATCTGCCACGCTTCATTTTCTTTACAACTCGAACACCTCTTTTTCTTTTTTTATCATCGTCAGTTTTATGGTATCGCCAAAATAACGAGGCAGCCAGGGCATGATGTAAACACAAAAATGGATTTTTATGACGATACGCGCCAGTATATTCAATTCTTCCCGATCGATTCGGCTTTGATTGTCTCACTGCAAACAGTAAATAATTCGGGGGACATAAACCCCCATTCTGTTGTACAACATCCCTGATACAGAAGTCTGACAACTCTGCTGATCGTGCATTATCTTCCCTTAACATAAGACTATGACACATAAGCATAGACGCCCAAAGATTGAATTCTTGCTCTTTTAATAACGCCAGGTGTCCCAATGTTTCAAGCTCGCGTATTTCATATCCGTTACTCACAGTACCTGTACCTTTATCTGTTCCATTTAATCGCTTAACTATGTTTGTCTCGTTTTTCGTGATTCTTTTGAACTGCTTCAATTCCTGATGGTCTGCAAGCGGGGTGGGAAATTGGAGTTTATCTTCACAATCATCTACCAAGTCTGGGAAACCAGAACCGAAGATCGATTTCTGCAACACTTGAAGCTTTGATAGCGCATTTATTAAGCCTTCCATAGTCTTCCAGGTCAAATGCGGGCGATCATTTTTTTTATATTCTTTCAGATAAAGCACAGCTCTTCTACCAGTAACGATTTGCGGATATTTCGATGCTATGTCAGGGGTATTCTTGGCCCAGTCAATAAACTTAACCAGTTTTGGAATATAATCTTCTACTGTACTTGGCGCTACAGTAACAAACGGTCCTTCTTCCACAATTTTTGCTACGAGATCAGCTATTGTCATGTTCTTATCAGTGAAGGGTCGATGTACAGTCCGAAGTGCACCAGGTCCTCCACTTTCACTTGGACCATCCAGGGTTTCAGTACGGTCTGTATAAGCTGCAATATGGTGCTGAGACAGACCAGATGGAGAGCGCTTTCTACTTTTTTCATTCTCTCTGTTTCGCCTCAGAATCTCGCGTAGAGCTTGCTCGATCGCGATCAATCTGTGTTGGACGAATTGAACTGATTGATTGAATTGTTCTGGAACATTGTTCCCTTCTCGACAGATAAAACTATCGGTATCCGGTGATACCATGACGTTAACGTTTAATGAAGAATTCTTTAAAATATAATTTAACTGTTATATCCCATATATGAAAACAGTCCCTTTAATTGGATTCAGTACGTCTGTACTATTTCCCAGTGTCCTTAAGTGGTGAATTCAGGAAAAACTACACTAAATTTAATGTTAACGTGAATTTTAGTTGTGCCATAGAAATTGGTCGCCTTATCTGAGAAAACGGGGGCATTCGCAGGTACCTCTATTTTAAAATATCACGTCTCATATTCTACTATCAAGCGACATGTCAGCCTGTGTGACACGGCGAAAGTTAGAGCTACCGGCATTTGTAAGTCTGGGGGCATGTAGAATATTATAATATTATATATCCTAGTATACTCCGAGTCTATCTTATTCTTAGACTATAATATTATTTATCCTAGTATACTCCGAGTCTATCTTATTCTTAGACTATAATATTATTTATCCTAGTATACTCTGAGTCTATCTTATTCTTAGACTATAATATTATATATCCTAGTATACTCCGAGTCTATCTTATTCTTTATTTATCCTACAATACTCTGAGTCTATCTTATTCTTTATTTATCCTACAATACTCTGAGTCTATCTTATTCTTAGACTCCTATAAGTCCTATTATTCAGTTAAGTATATTTACCGTAGACCCCGTAGTTTCTTATCTGATTATTCCAGATTTACATTACATCGTGATGAAGGTACTCTATTTACGATTGTCAGGAATTGTTTTTGTACTTCTAGACTAAGAATCTACAGGCAGTAAGGGTCCATTTGTTAGTTGCACAGGGCAGAGGCCAGGCGGCCGGCGCCTGCCAGGCTGCCTCTGCCCAGCTGCCCAGCTGCCGGCCTGCTTGCCTGCCAGCCGCCCCAGGCATAATTATCTTAGAAACCGCCGTTTTATATCTTCGTATAGGACCTGTCGTCCTTATGTATGCTGTAAACAGCCGTTATAATCCTCTTATAGGACCTATTGTCTTCAGTTATAAATATTATTGTACGCATCATCACTTTACACTTCCTCTTGTACAATCTTATCATCAGAACTGATTCAACGATACCTGGTTCTATATATATTTAATTGAATCTTGAAGTGGTGGCTGATAATCCTTCCCTTGATCTGTGTTCAAACTGTTTTAATATTGCTTTTGGATATTATTGTTCTGAAGTAATATTTGCTTGAAGGTAGACGCCATAAGCTACGAGTGTTAAGGGGGCGTAATAATTATTAGGAGACTATTGTAGGATATAGTCACTGTTGTTTTTGTTGATAGTAAGAAGTTAACGGACTATATCGGCATAGAAAAATCAAGAGAGAAGAACTTTCGAGATCTATAATTGATCCGCTCTATTAGAGCTAGAAAGATAGGATATATACTGAAGTGGGGTTTGTTTGTTGGGTTGATCGATTATCTGATCTACTCAACTATCATTTACCTATTTTATTGACAGTAAGTAATATACTACGTTTGAGGAATGCTTGCTGCAGTCTATCTATTTCTAACATATATAGATCATGCCAAGAAAACGGGATTATAATAAAGATCATCTGGTCAAAAATCGAACACCTTCAAAATTTGGTGATGATATAACCGGTGCTGTTACTGAGCAAAGTGGCATTGGTGGAGGTGCTGGTGATTCAAGTATTGTTAGCTTCCAAGATGTCGTTATGATGAATGAATCACCAGGAATTGATGAAGAGAGAGATGGAAATCAAATGGTTGTTGATGAAGAAGTGGATGATGAAGAAGAAGATGGCCAAGAAGAAGACGAAGATACAAGACGTCATAAGATTATGGGTGAATTTATGGTTGGTTTTACTGGTCCATCTGGTCATAGATATCGACGTAGACGAAGCCGAACTTCTACTAGCCAGGAAAATAATCATAATGAAAATGAACACCAGCATGTCCAAGATGCTGATGATCACGATGATGAAGATGACGATGATGATGAAGATGATGATAATGATGAAGGCGATAATGATGACGACGAAGACGATGACGATGACGACGAAGATAATGATGAAGATGAAGATCATGATGAAGATGAAGATGAAGATCATGATCACGATAATGAAGATGAAGATGAAGATGACGAAGAAGGATCTAATGATGATGAGTTTGATCATCATAATGATGCTGATTCTAATCATCGTGCCAATGAATCTGCTGCAAGTATGAGAGTCCGAAATATCTTTGGCGCTCTTTCATCTGGCCTTCTGTCTGGTTTTTCATCTCGTATTAGACCCATTCTCAACGCTCTTAAAAATAGAGAGGATCCAAGTGCAGTGTTGATGGGACTTCAAGAACTTGCTGATAATTTATTAATATCTAGCGAAGACATCTTAATTGGATATTTCCCGCTTGATGAATTTGTGGATGAACTTGTTCGGATCATGCGTGACCCTATTTATGAGGATAACCCAGAAATCATGCTTCTGGCTTGTAGAGATATTGCCAATCTCATTGAGGTGCTTCCATCTTCAGTAGGTACCATTGTTCATACCGAATGCATTTCTGTCCTGTGTCAGAAGCTTTTTGAAATTCAATATATCGATTTAGCGGAACAAGCGTTAGCGGTAAGTATGAAACATTATTTCTAACGGCCGGGGATGCCTCATTCCTCCCAGAAATGAGAGCCTTCACCTCTCTCCGTCCGGGAACCCCTGTCAAAATAGGGGTCTGAGTGAAATGAAGCGCTGCATCTATTTTTACTAACATCCAGACACTTGAGAAAATCTCTGAAGAATTTCCCGCTGCAGTTGCTAGAGAAGGTGGATTGGGAGCTTGCTTGACAT
This sequence comes from Sugiyamaella castrensis, assembly GCA_030583505.1. Taxonomy (NCBI): domain Eukaryota; kingdom Fungi; phylum Ascomycota; class Dipodascomycetes; order Dipodascales; family Trichomonascaceae; genus Sugiyamaella; species Sugiyamaella castrensis. The sequence goes on from JAJMIF010000082.1 coordinate 15,538, forward strand.
ATCTCGACTTCTTTTCGGTTCATGTACAACGAACAGCTCTAGCTACTGCTGCTAACTGTTGTCTTGAGATCCCTCATAGTGCATTCCCATTAGTACGGGATGTCATGCCCATTATTGAAAATGTTCTTTCTAATCCCGATTCAGTTGTCTCCGAACGAGCTTGTCTTTGTGTATGCGAAATCGTAGAAAGCTTTTCTTATAATAGAACTGAGCTTGAACAGCTGATAAGTGAAGATTTGTTGAAAAAAGTTCTTGCATTGCTAAATCCTTCTGTATCAACCTCGCATAATATTCGGTTCAAATTACTTAAGATTATTGGTATCTTGGCTAGAAATCTTAGTAGCCTAACTATAATATTAATTCAAGAAAAGGTAGGCGATATTATTTATCAAATATTAACTCATCATGCACCAATGTTTGATAAGGCCGATGATAGTTTAAAGAGGGATAATACGTCGATTATACAAGCCTTGATCCATTCTAGTCGCGAGATGATGTTAACTTCTTTATCTATAATCTCTGAAATATTACCCCAGCCACAGCCTCGTGAAGGAAGTAAATTTTCGGGACCATATCGAATTGCTTCGTTAAGAGTTGATGAAAAGAAAAAAGCTTTGATCCTAGAAAGAAAGCAGAAGCTCTTGAGTGAAGATTGCAAACAGGATTTGAATCATTTCTGTCGTACAGTGACATCGCTATTACTTGATATTTATTCATCATCTATAGATATAACTGTTCGACAACGAGTATTACAGTCTTTATTAAGAATTGTTTGCATATTGGATTCTGATTCGTTAAGGGCTGTTTTAGAGAAGTTGGAGTTGGCATCTTTGTTATGTTCTATTTTTTCTCAAAGTGACTTCCCTTCTTTGATTGTTGGTGCTCTTGAAATTGGTACTGAAGTTCTTGAGAAATTGCCGGAAGTTTACCGGTCCAGTTTCTATAGACTGGGGATTATGGCAGAGGCGAATTCTATTTTGGAGAGAAGTGATGTTGTTCCAGATGATAAAATGGAAACAGATGAACGAGAGAACGATGGAGTAGGAGATGATGATGAGGAGGATGAAGATGAAGATGAAGATCATGAAGATCATGAAGATCATGATGAGGAGGATGAAGATGAAGATGAAGATCATGACGATGAAGATCATGAAAATGAAAATGACGATGAAGATCATGAAAATGAAAATGAAAATGACGACGATGACGATGTCCACGATGATGATGAGTTTCACCGCCACAATAAAGAACCCAGTCAGGAAGATAGCACCCCACTACTAACTTACCTCGGTTTCGATTCTGATCTAAAAGATTTAATGACTTATGATGCCCGCTGTTTACAGAATGCTTATGATAAAGGTTTTTCAGATGTCAAAGGATACGAAGACGAAGCTGCTCAGGTGTTGTCGAAACTTAAAGATCTGGCTAAGGGCCTTGAATCTCGAAGAAATACATTAGATGATTTACAATCTCTTTTCAATTTAATTAGGGTAGTTTCCAGTTTTGAGATGGTTCATTCTGGAGTTTTGAGTGCGTTATTATGTTGTCTTGTATCTGGATCACCTGAACAAGTCTCTCAAAGTCGACGAGATTTTGTACGAATATTTATGAGTAGTGGTCTACACACAGAGTTTGAAACCCTCGTTGAACATCTTCATGAAGCGTTGGGTAGATCGGAGCATTTTGATATTATAACTAGCGGTATTGGAGGTGAAGGTGGTCGGACCGCACCGGCCAGTTCATTAGCTCGTCAGGTTCGAATTAAATTAGTAGCGGATGGTGACCCCACTGATCTTCCGAAACAGTTGAAAAGTATTATATTATCTATACAGGCAATAGCCACTTTTAAAGTGGTGGATGACTTTTTCAGATCCAAAGTGGCTTTGAATCGGCTTTTGTCTGGTGTAACAGGAGGCAATCACGGGACGTCAGGGTCTTCCTCAAAGTCGGCACTTGAGATGATGAGGGCGGCAATAGGCTCCTCATCTAATGATGCTGCTGAAGATGGTAATGATGAGGATGCTATAATGGCGGATGTTGATGATGAAAAGGATGGGAAAGATGGGAAAGATGAAAAGGAATTGGTCACAGCGCAAAGTTCTTCTAGGCGGTCAGTTTCTGGCCCCATTTCTAGTGGTGGGCAAGAAGAATGGCATCTGGAATTCTATCTGAGTGGTGAAAGGATCCCTCATGATGGAACTATTGTTGGTGCTATTTATAAAGATCTTGAAGCAAAAGAAGCAGCAAGGGAATCTTCTGGTAAAGCAACTGCTGGACCACCTTTATCATCTCAAGGACGAAGTAAATCGTTTTCGAGAAGTATTTGGACTAATACATTTACCATCAATTTCCGTAAGCTTACTGGTCCAGTTCCAAAGGCTACACAGCAACGTGCAGATGAAATTGAAGCCGAGGAATTGAATCCATTTGAACAAGTTCCTGCATCATTTGGTAGCAACGTAGTTACATCAATCGTTATCAGATTATTAAGTATTTTATTTGTTTTGAACTCTAATTCTAGGAATATCCTAGAGGAGGAGGAAGCAAATGTGCCAACATCATTATCGATAGCCGAATCAAAATTCATAAATTCCAAACTTACCGCAAAATTAAATCGTCAATTAGAAGAACCTCTAGTTATTGCTAGTGCTATTATTCCTGCTTGGATGGTTGATGCGACTCGATTATATCCATTTTTATTTCCCTTTGATAGCAGATATACTTTCTTACAATCGACTTCATTTGGTTATTCTCGGTCAATGAGTAGATGGCAATCAACTAACCGTGGTAATGATGAGAATAGCAATGATTTTCGACAACAAAATGATCGATTACCAATGGGCAGACTGTTACGGCAGAAAGTCCGGGTGTCAAGAAATCATATTCTTCATAGTGCTATAAAGGTAATGAACCTTTGTGGATCTTCTCCGAATGTACTTGAAGTTGAATTCTTTGATGAAGTTGGAACAGGTTTGGGACCAACTCTTGAATTTTATAGTTCAGTATCTCGTGAGTTTTCGCTAAAAAAGAATAAGATGTGGCGTGATGATGATAATAGTCATTCCTCGGATTCTGGTACTACAAGTCTATTTGCATTTGGTCAACAGGGATTATTCCCTGCACCATTAAGCAGTGCCAAGCTGGAAAGTTCAAATGGACGGAAGATCTTACAACTTTTCCGAACTCTGGGTACATTTATAGCTCGAGCAATGCTGGATTCAAGACTTATTGATATTAATTTGAACCCTATGTTTTTCGAAATTGCCAGATCAAATGTTCATATAACTAGACCTTTAAGTATGATTTCATCTATTGATAAGCAGTTGGCGAATTCATTAATGGTATTAGAAAAGTATTCCAAGAAACGATGGACTGATGAAGATAGTGGTGATATGATGAGTATAGAGGACTTAGCATTGGATTTCACACTACCTGGATATCCAGATATTGAATTAATTCCTGATGGGTCTTTCATCCCCGTAACGATTGATAATGTTGAAAAATATTTAGAGTTGGTGATTGATTTAACTATTGGATCAGGGGTTGCCAAACAAATCGAGGCATTCTGTAATGGATTTTCTGAAGTATTCCCATATTCTGCATTGCATGCTTTCACTCCACAAGAATTAGCAGTTCTATGCGGACAAGGTGAAGAAGATTGGTCTTTTGATACATTATATGATGCTATCAAGGCAGATCATGGATATACTAAGAGTAGTCGTATTATTAAGGAATTGTTAGAAGTGATGACTTCTTTTAATCCATCAGAAAGAAGAGCATTTTTACAATTTATGACTGGAAGTCCTAATTTGCCGATTGGTGGGTTCAAATCATTGAATCCAGTATTTACAGTTGTTTGGAAACAAAATGAGGAACCATTTGGTCGAGATGATTATCTACCAAGTGTAATGACATGTGCGAATTATCTCAAACTTCCTAATTATAGTTCGAAGGAAGTATTAGAAAAGAGATTAAAGACTGCTATGTATGAAGGATCGGGGGCATTTTTATTATCATGAGTTGTTGCTCTCTATTAAAAGTATCAGATATATCATGTTAATGATTATTTTTTTATTATTATTATTATTTTATTATTATTATTTAGACTAATATACATGCGACAAAATCTGCTACTATATTTGGTAGTAGACGGCTATAAAGGCGACATATGTGAAAACCTCATCGTCCACCTGAAGCCGAAATATTATTAGTTCATCTGTTAATGTTTAAATATATGTCCGCTTCCCTACTATCAAACTACATCTGTAGAAATACAAAGACGTCGTTAGCGAAAAAAGCGATCTCTTAAAAGTTCGTCTAACACCTGCCAGTTAGCAAATAAGCATCTGATATATATAATCCGCTAAGTCGCCAAGTTGGTCAATTACAATGACTGTAAAAACCCCGGCAGATGTTGTTGAATAAAAGAGAAAGAAGAAAGAGAAGTACGGTAGGAAGAAAAATGTCATTTTATAGTCTGAGGTCTCAAATATACGCGGGTTCATCACTTTTCTTACGCCGCAGATTTCACATACCCATAAAGCGAGTTTTTGATTGACGATTAATGAGTGAGTAGAATGTTTGTTAGATTGATTGATGATTCAGTATCCATATCATATCACAGAATCGGATTATGAACTTGATATTAAAGTAAGCCTCCGGTTCGATTCCGAAGGACGGTAAAAGCACTCGTCCAGAGTCATACTGAATACAAACACGTATGTGGGTTTTTGGTGCTTTCAACCGTCTTAATAGTATGCTGATATAGGAATTATATAACCAATAATTTTGTAATCAATGGAGGTCATCACGGGCCTTCCCGTCTTTTCGATCGAAATTTGCCTAGGATAATTACAGAGAAGCGACCCGTTGTCCAAAAGTACTAACGTTTAGTCCCTCCCTAGATCCGATACACCTATCCGCCCGCCCAGCTTCGCTTGGTGCTTCTTGTACAGCTTCCATAACTAGCAATAAAAGAGCAGAGATCAAACGCTTCTAAGAAGCTATTAAACGAACGGAATTTAATAACGGAATTTAATTCAATATATAGATAATTTATAAAATACAAGTCTTAAAGCTGAAGTAGAGTCTTTTCTCAATAATACAATACCCGTCCTCCCCCACTCACCATCTGAACTATATTTTCGGCTATCCCTTTTGATACAATAGAACTTTTCATTGTAGGACAAATCGAGGGTACACAACTCTGCCAAGTGTATAGACTGACCCCGAACATAGGATTGTTCATGTTCATGGTTTAACGAGAAACATTCGACTTGTACGTCGCCATATTGACTAAATTCGCATTGGGCGGGTTCTCTGATGGCCAAGGTTTAAGCGCTCTCTCAGAAATTCGATACATGGATATCATGTGGTTAAAGGAATCTTGACCAGCAACGGCATCGACAGATTTATATTTCTTCTTGAGGGTCGCAAAACAATCAGATGCTAGTTTGATGGTGTCCTTAGTGCTAAGTTCTGCTTTATGAAAGAGTGGAAAGGTCGAAACGTATGGAGTAAATGGATATCGTGAAAGCCACTAATCCTGAATGAGTGAACGAGAAGCTAGATGTTTTTGCTTATCACAGCCACCGGATATAATTGAAAATACTATCGTGCTGAAGCGAATAAATCTCGGAGCGTCGTTAATCCATATCTCGGGCAGTGGTAACGCTACTACTAATTACAAACCATTTATGATTTTCCACTATGAATCATGTCAGAGGCTTTGCTTTTCATTTATTTTTTCTCTTATTGTAAAGAGCCGTCTGGGCTTTCCTCTGAAGTAAGTCTTTTAGTAATCAGAATCTATTTACCGAATAGACAAAGGAGAGAAAAATGTCCCTAGCTTATAAATAAAGTTAGCCTTCTATCGATCATTCAGCGTGAGCTCTACAAGATATTCCTTATATCATCAGCAGCTCAAGTTATGATAAAAACAACTATTACTCAGTCGTTGAAATCTTAAAGTATTAGTCGTATCTTGGGTTCAGACGTTAATCCTGTCGGTATTAGCCACAATTGCCAAAAGTGTAACTTAATTTTATTTGTTTAAATTAGCTTCCAATCGATTGCCGTCACAGCGTTGGTGAATAACCTCCGCGGTCGAAAATTGATGTTATATTGGAAGCGCGGGGATACGTATTCGACTAAAGGGATGGACTTGAAAATCTGATCTGAGTGTGCTCAACTGTTTAGCTGAAGAACAATTAAGACAATATTTGTGACGGGTCTACCGATGGAGTTAAGAATGAAATCCTTCTAGCTACAATCGAGTTCCTCGGTTTTGCCTCCAAAAAATTAGGATCCACATTGAACGCATTAGAGAGATCGCGGAGTCTGAGAAGATCATGAGCACAGTGACAACTCCTATCTATCTGAGAAAATGATTTCGATGTATCTCGGTATATGTTACAGCCATTGTGGACAGCACGTTAGTTTGATGATTAAGTTAACGGTTAAATGAATGATTTGTTTTTTATTTATTTATATTACTAGCAATTATTTACGGCAATCATAATAGCAAAATTTGGAAACTCGACAAAACAATAATCGATCAGTCGGTCCCTTAAAACGGGACCAAAGAGAAAAAGAGAGGAAAAGAAAAAAAATTTAACGCGAGGGGAGCAGGAGGAATTAGACTCCTTTTATACTTTTCAGGACAAATCCGGGTAACTGCCAGCGCGCGCTAGCTAGTAGCTGGTGTTGTATATAATAGTTTAGGGTTCATAAAGATTATTAATGATCTTAACAGTAGTAATACAACAATGATCGACAATATAACAAGAATTAAATAAATCAAAAGATAAGATAGATTAAGAAAGAGAATCAGAGTAAAGAAAAAGAACAAATCGCCTCCTTTTAGATTCTTTTACTGTACTTGCCACTTGATTACAAGACTCCAGAAACTTCTGAGTTTTTTTCAGTAATGTGGGGCTTATGCGGCTTTAGAATCTTGTAGATTCTTAGAATCTCGTTTATCATATGAAATATTAAAGGTTAAGGGGTTTTTATTACAAGGTTTATTTATTTACTATTTATTACTTGATCGTGGTTATTGATCATAAGTTCTTATATTATATATTAATCAATCTCTATTTCGTATATTTCAATATATTATAATTCTCTTAGAAGTCTTATATTTGTCTCTGTAACTTCTTATTACGTTACTGATATCTTTTATCCGGATACACCTAATCTTTAGATTAGGGATAGACCTTTAAGATCTCTAATATTAATAGATTCCTATATTGCGATCTACACAGTTGATGAGGCTCACATCCAACTGCCTACTTAATTGCAGAGTCATCGAATTAATAATCTCTTTTTGTTTGATCGTTTTCCTCCAATAAACCCTGTCGGATCTCGATTTGCTCTTGAGATCGCCTGCCTCAGGACTACGTGCAGGGTTTGAAAAGTTAGTTTCCTTAGGTCGATTGATGCAGCGACGCAATGCATGTAAGGTGGTGGGAAAATGGGTCGGACCGCCTACAATCCACCTTATAATAAGAAACAACAATTACTTGGAAAAAAAAACATCCTGAAATTAATTCACTAAAAGTGCTCTCCTTACTAAACGAGATATTTAAACTATATATCTGTAAGATGATTCTATAAATGGCTTGGTTCTAGTTGTACTATTCTATTCATGCAATTAACCAAAAAAAGAAAATGATTTTCGAGATAAGATAAGGTAACTAACTATCTGCGTCAGTATGATCTAATGAAATAACGTTAAACGATCTAAGAAACAACTTCCAGATATTACTCAGAATTACTGAATTGGAAACTTCTTTTTCTTGCTATTCTTTTCTTCTTTGTTTGGATTTTGAAATTTATTTATTCTGTCGATTGTTAATTTATGAGACAGGTAAATTTCTGTCCTAGATGGTAATATGAAGAATACGTCAAGTAGGTTAACAATAAAGTAGGTCATAATAACTCCTTCTAAATTCAACTTTTAATAGTAAAATCCATGATATCTTTAACAAATATAATATGATTTAGAATAAGCTGCCCAATGTCATTGGTATTGATAGCGATTGCAATCATGAATCTAGATCCGGTAGAGCTACTGAACGGCCTCCGGATAGCCGAGCCCCACGAGCCCCACGAACTTCTCCGAGCCGCACATAACCACCTAGCACTTCTTCGAGATGTTATCGGGCGCCTAAGTAGCTGGAAAGTATCTCCATCTTTCCGCTCTGATAACAGTTTTTTGGTTTTTGTTTTGTGAGAGTTCATCTCTTCTCTCTTATTCAAAGAATTTGTAATTTGGTATTTTGGTTTGGAATCGGTATAGACTTATATATAGATTTACTTTGGAATTCAACATGGGTTCATCGTTTGAGTGGGCCAAGTGGATAGTATGTTTTTTATATATCGGGATTGATCATTCCCGTTGATGGTTACAGACAGGGTATCTCTCTTATTTATCGAGAATGTTGCTAACTAAATATAGATCCCACTCCTTGTTATTGGTATGTTTGTGTCTGGATGTTCTAATTCATTATTGACCAAACTCCAAGATTTACAATGCATTGGGAATTGTGAATCGAAAGATCCAAAACAAAGAGAACTATTTGAACAACCAGTTTTTCAAACTGTTCAAATGCTCGCGGCTGAAGCGTTCTGTTGGTTGTTGTATTTGTCTACAAAGGATCGAAGTAAGAATAGAAGGAGTCGACAAGGATATTCACCAGTTGAGGAAAATGAAGAAGATGAAAGTGTTCAAGCAGGAAATGGTTTATCATCGGTGGTACCAAGAAGCAAATTAAAGGGTAGAAAAACTTTATTATTAGCAATCCCTGCTTGTTTGGATCTATTGGCCTCTACTCTGATGAATGTAGGTCTTCTATTAGTGCCAGTATCAATTTACCAAATGACTAGAGGATCAGTGGTTCTATTTGTTGGATCATTTTCAACTATTTTTTTGAAACATATTATTACAAAACGTCAATGGTTTGGATTGTTTTCAGTATCATGTGGTGTATTTTTAGTTGGATTAAGTGCATCATTTGGTAAGAAAAAAGCTGGAACAACATCATCTTCTTCTTCATCTGATTTGAGTTTGGAGGTACTTCTTGGAGTGTTTTTAATTCTTTTTGCTCAAATTTTTACAGCTACTCAATTTGTTGTAGAAGAACATATCTTGGAAGTATATTCTCTTGAACCGATCAAGGTGGTTGCTTGGGAAGGCACTTTTGGGCTTTCTGTTGCTGTTATAGGGTCTTTGTTTATTTTGTCTGCATTTGGTGGATCTTCTAATCCTAAATTACATATCTTCAATATTGCTGAAGGTATTTCTCAAGCTATGAGTAGTCGATTTATGATTGGAGTATCAATTTCAATCATGTGCTCTATGGCATTATTTAATATTTGTGGTTTGACTGTAACAAGAAAAATTAGTGCTACATCTAGATCAACCATTGATACCTGTCGTACTTTGGGAATTTGGATTACTTCTTTATTAATTGGATGGGAAAGTTTCCGATTTTTACAGATGGTTGGGTTTGGTCTGTTAGTTTATGGGACATTGATATTTAATGGACTTATAGGTAGTGATCCTGAACATGAAGTAGTTGATCCTTTACCTAATGAATTTGAGCATAGTTAAACAAAGTAGCATAGTTAATATATTATCGCTAGAGAAACGAAATAGATTGAACCCAAGTTAAGAGAGCAACGTGGTCTGGGGCAAAACATGACACCTATGGATCTATAAGGCTTACAGGATCTCTATCTGAGCCAGATCTGGCCTGGATCCTTCAATATAGGGTCGAATCGATCGATAAGGGAGACATGTTGGAGCCGAGTGGGTAACCGTGTTAAATTCCAAGTACAATATATTTAATATTAGTTCCGTCTACAGCTAGCTAGCGCAAGAGACACATCACGTGATTGTACTCCAGAAAGTTGATATATTGGTTCTTAGCTGTTATTGTCGTTATTTCCATCTTATATCCAAGCATGATGATTCCTCTGAATAGACTTTTCAAAGATGTGACTGGAATACCTATTAAAAATATTGATTCTAAGCTATCATTGAATTCAAAACGTGCTTGTCAGGAACTGTACAATTCATTGGCAGAAAATAGGAAGAGGAAGCAGCGTAAGAGGATCTCATCTTCCGCTTCTTTACCCGCTGATGGTAATGCTGTTACTTCTACTACTGTAACCAAATACCTTGACTCAAATGAACTTGAGACAGATATGATTGTTGCCTATAAACCTCCAGTTGTTGGATTAAAGAAGCGTAAAAGACTACCTCTTCATGATATTAACAGTCTTGATCTGTATTGGTCTAAACATTGGACTATTGTTACCAGGAGTCGAATGTCAAAGAAGCGTGCATTATATTTGACTGATAAATCGCTTTTGCCAGGGAAGAAAGCTTTTCTAGATCGAAATATTAAATTGGAAGTGCTAAAACAGTAACGAACCAAATAAACTAGAATTATTCTGTCTCTAATCGCCGAGGCCAGACCCCTTGCTCTCAATGCGCTGCGTCCTCTGTCGAAAACTTGATTCGACCACTAGGACCCAGGTTTTATATCTAGTAAACTGCCCCTGGACCTAGCAGGATATCCCAGCCACCCCCTCCCGACGGATTCAACCCGAGCAAAGAGAGCAACGAGGGCAGAGAAGACAAGTGCTATAGCTTTCAAAAGTGGACAACAAAGACAAGATAGCGTTCTAGCCGCCGGAGGCAAGAAGATGACAGAGGCAAGATATGTACCATAATTATATAGCAGTTATAGAGTAGTGGGGTTGAGTTATATATTATATTAATTAATATCCTGAATTATTTTTCCCTCTCGTTTTATTCCCTCTCATTTCTATCCAATCGTTTCTCTTTACTGATTCTTCTTAGAATTTACATCACTAACATATTCTCGTTCATCGTCACCAACTTCAACTTCTTTACGAATAGCCTCCATTGTTGAACTTTGTTTTTTCCAAGTGGAAGAAGCAGTTTTTAAAGATTTATCAAATAATTCCTTATCAGGAATTCTATAAGATCCACCTAATCTATCCCACAAAGTAGTATATTGACCATAATTATAATTGAAATATAAATGATGAACAGTATGACAAGCAGAACCATTAACAAATGGATCATTAGCTAAATATTCACCATCATGAATCATTACAGTCCAAATATTAACAATCATAAACAAACCAACATAAGCAAGTTTTTGAAGTGGGAAAATAAAAGGGAAAACATGATAAGGAAGAGATTGAAGATAACCATCTACAGGATGAAATGCATGTGAAGCAAAGGGAGTTGGTACAATCCATTTATGATGTGGTTTATGTAAAGCTTTATAAACCCCAGGAACATGTAACCAACGATGAATAAAATAAATACACATATCAGTAAATAGGATGAAGAGTGGAAATTGAAAATACATATACCAAGTACCATACTCATTAGTATCCCAATAAAGTTTTGAAAACCCTCGTAAATCTAATACAAACCAAGGAACAGTTAAAGCAGTCATAAATGGAATTGCACTAAGTGCTTGCTTAATTTCTAATTTGACTTGATTTTTAAGATACTTTGGATGTTTAAAATTAGCGGGATCATAAACATATTGATAACTTAATCCAGCTACTAACAGATATAGAATATAACCAAATATCCAAGTTATTACGAAAATAGAAAATGCTTGACGAAGAATTGAATCTCTAGGAAATATAGATTGATTAGCATATTGAGTAGGTTCTAACCAATAAATTGGCTGAAGTCCATAAATTTGACGATCCGACTTTGAAGGAATCAATTTCAAAGAATTAACAATTATTGATGAACCCCATTCTTGAACTGCAGGTGGAACATAAGATGCTATAGTTTGATTATAATCATATTGTTGAGTAGCAAAGTGATCTTTTAAGAAAGTAGCTAAAGAGCCATGAATTGGAAAAGCCTTAGCATATGCTTTATCAAGGATCCAATGATCAAAGACTTCCAAGACGACATCCATTTTTGAATTCTAAAAAATATTATCACGAGACCAGTCTATTGAGATTCCTCAGATATTCAAGATGTGAAGCAAGTAATAGTAACCTTCTCTGACACACAAACTAACTCTCTCTATGTCAAGTTTATATATGAAAAGAAAACTCTTGAATTTTTCCTTCAAAATTTTTCTGATTCAAAAATCCCGTTAATTCGGTTCGTGACGTGACCTTTTTAAAAATTTTAAAACATGAAAAATGGAAACAAAAAAAAATAATTCAAACTCGAACTTAAACGGATCAAACGATGTTTAAATATTTAAAGCGAGAAAGAAAAGAAAAAAAGGGATGATCTTATAAGGCGCGAAGTGGTTTAAAGTGGTAATGCCTGGGCCTAATATTAAGCACTAACAACGACGTAACAAGGTTATCTATCAGCAGTTAAAAGTAACCTTCGATGGTTAATACGCACGTTGTACTGTTTGTGGTCTTACTTTTTTGAAGTTTGTAGTTTCTTTTAAAGAAATATGGAGAGATGATTCGATGATTCTTCTGCGTGTTTGGGAAACATAGGTAGGCGCAGCAGAGAGAGAGCATAGACACGACATAAGATAGATATAACTTTGTCATCTATTGAAGCGAGCAAATAACAGAGAGTAACTTACCTCTAGAGCTAGAGTCAATGGAGGTGGAGGAGGGTGACATGGACCCCGTCCCGAAAGTAGGTCTGGACTCCACCGCCCTAAGGGGTCGCGATCCGAGAGCAATCGGATAGTTGGTGGAGGGAGATATTCTACCGAACCGATTGATGGATGACGCATGCATAACTCATGCAAGAACGTTAGAATAAGTTAATAAACTAACCTAAATAGTACCACCCAACTTAAACTTTTAGAAGAAACTCCCAATGTAACTCCTATAATAGAATAATGATTTAATCCGAGTGATATAAAATTGATTGCCTAAATAGAATAATAACAGGTTAACATGTTAGTAACAGTTACGCGTAACGGAAGAAGGAGTCAGGGGAAATAGAGAAAATTGGTAAAAAGGATGTACCCGGACCGTATACAATCGGATTCATTCTATTAGTTAGCCCTGACTGGTTCTCTCGGTTCACTAGGCTCCTTGATTGTTTGATCTCTCGTTTAGCTAGGACTTTTCAGTTACTGCCTACACTCTGCAGTCACCACAGTTGATTCTCGATTCTCGATTCTCTCTTCACTCTTCTCTCTTCTCGCTTCACTCGCCTTTCTCGTTATCTTCGTTGAAAGATTCCAATGTACCTGGAGTAGACTTTGTTTTTTCAGATCTGCACAGTTGATTGATTGATTTATTCTGGCAACCACTTCCAACTCGGGAATGAACGGCTGAAAATTATGAAATAGTCCCAATTCAGATAGACATAAACGATTAAAGCGAACATTAAACGATCTAAGCGAGATTGCACCAAATCAACCCTAACTTGTGCATTAATCTTTTCAACCGGACCCCATCTTTCCTGGTTGTCTCTGGAACAGGGGTACACGTAACAAGCTATCCCGAGCGAAGCGAGCTACGGGGTCTGGGGCAGCGCCCCAGCCGCCGGAGGCAGAGAGGGCGTGGGGTGGAACCGTGGAGTAGTATAAAACCAGGGGCTATGAAGGTGGACCCGAGTGTATTCACATTACTTTTTTTTTGTTGAATTAATAGAGATGAGATGGGGTTCTTTTTTGTAGTGTGTACAGAAATAGTAACATGTTGCAACGTTAAAGGTTAACTTTAAATATGTCAGGGGGAATGAAATGATATTCATTAATTTACCTATTAATCAGATATATAAATAGCTAATAATAATCATAACAACAACTTATAGGAAAATGGGATGACTTTATTGGGGGTCTGCAATAAATCCCGGTTAAACAAATCCTCTTAAAGCACCAAAATAAGTCGCAAGTCCTTGACTTCCTGATGTAGCTCTACTATTAGTATTAGCAGTCGTAAGCAAATCATTTTCAAGTAATTCACTTTCTATGTCCGCCCATGTCGTTTTTTCTCCACGTTTACCCCGCTCCTCAAGATCCTTTCTAAGCCACTTCAATGCTAATTCAAGTAACGAACTATTCTTTATATATTTGTTCGCATCATCCTGTGGTGTTTCCATGACACAAATCTCCTCAAAGGTATTTACTGATAGGATCTGACCTAGATGCATATGAACTACATGTGTTGGCCAGTCGCTTAATCCATCAAAAATATGTGTTGCGTATACCTATCAAAAGTTAGCAGAAAATAGACATAGATTAGAGTATACCTCCAGTCCTCGCATCTCTGTCCCAGGCCCCGGTTTTGTTCAGATAGATCCTATGGATTCACCATCCATGAATCTGGAGGTATTATTTGGGTAGTACCTGGGAGAGTGGTTGACTAAAGTGAAAGCTCTCGATGAGGTTGCTCACTTCGCTTGAATTCATCCGCGAAGTAGAGCCTGGGAGAGCAGTTGAAGATCTAGGGATCCCAAGTGAAGCGAGATACAACTTAGCTCGCTTAGCTCGCTTCTCTCGAGATTAAGTAGATCTAGCTCTCGGTGAGCTACAGCTTCGAAGAGAGCTTAGATCTGAGATCTCGACGAGGTAAAACTCAGCTCGTTTCTCGAAGTTAAGTAGATCTCACAACTTCGATCTCTAAGGGTTTGGGGCGTTTCCATTGATTCTTACAATTTGACAATTTCTCTCCTCAGTTTCTTTTCGTAAAAATTCCAATAATCGGGCTCTAACAAGGACATCCAGATCAACAGTCACTTCATCTAATAAAAGGACATTCCACGGTCTTAACAATCCCATAACCAATTGAACTCGACGTCTTTCTCCATCACTAACAGCATGCATATGCCATCTCAGATCAATGTCTAGAATTTCTATTAATTGATCTCGACGATCTGGAAATAAATCTCCGCCAATACTGGCTAAAAGTAAAGTTACTGGAATATCTCTACGGACCATGGGATTACCAGCCCATTCTGTTCCTAGATAAGTTAAACCTAGTAATCCATCACGAAAAGGATCCTTATTATCGATGAAAACTGATCCATTTTTAGCTAATGTTTTTCCTGCTAGAATTTTCAAAAGGGTGGATTTACCAGCTCCATTAGCGCCAATCAACAACACTCTTGAATTTGATGGTAAAGAAAATGATGTTGGTTGAATTCCTACAGTTGAATCTGGGAATACATAAACCAAACTCTTAGTTTCAATCATATTGAGCGAATATAAAAAGAAGATAATAACAAAGGATCAAACAAAGGAATAAAAACGAATTGAATTGATAATTATATGGTTGTTAATTGTGGTACGAGATTTCATACGAACTGTGTCGGATCTAATTAATTAAAAGATCCTCGAGATCATGTGATCAAATTTCAACTCATATATGTATGCTGGCACGTGATGATCATTAATAACGTTAACTATCTGACTACACGATCTACACTGTTAACGCTTCGTTAACTCGTGAGGGTAACTCCATTACCCTAACCTTAATAATATTTACCCTACTTTGATTTTACAACCCTAATACATGTATAACATTTGGTCGCATATTCCAGGGAGTCCTATAATGTAATATATATCCTATTAAAGGCCAGTTCTATAACGTAATAATAATAATAATAAATTGGTACCTAGGAATCCTAGCCACGGCTAAGCAGAGCATTGCTAAGCTTAGCCGGACTGTTGGGCCGTATTACATAGTACTTTCTACATGATTCTCTACAGTGGAGTATTTCATAATGGGGTGGGTGGTGTTTTCACTACTATAATTTGTTTACCCAATTAATGAGGGGCCAGTAGCCCGACTTCGGATGAAAACCTAATCTCTTTGGTTAGGGGAAACCGTGGTGCGAGGCTTGACTACCCTCCTATCAAACAAAACCCTTCCACATAATAATAATAATAATAATATTCTTTTAAACACTATTAGTTTAAGGTAGCGTATCACCAAAAATCTAAATACAGTACTGTACCTACTTTTTTCGAAGACGCTACGTTATTAAATCTGGAAACGATCGACAAGGTGCATAGCAAAAAGTAGCGAAGCTCAAAAAATCTAAATATCCTCTAATATATATATTGATTCAATTCATTCAGTACAGCTGGATGTCGAGACTAGTTCTCAAGTGTTCGTTGAGATTATTGCTATGCCTCCGGCAAATGGGGGTCAGATAGATGTCCGTAACAGAAAACAGTTGAATAAATGAAGGACAGTTGCAGATTATTTGAACGTGAGATCTCGTAATCTAAAACTAACTTACACTCACCCGTGAGATTGTTATAATAAAGAAATAAAATTGAAAATCAAATACAAAATAGCTAATAATATATTGCCACGTAAAGAATATATAGTACAATGTACATGATCTGATCTGACAACGTACATAGTTTGGACATGCACCCTGCAAGATTCAACGGGATCCCACACGGTTCACTGGAGAGTAGTAGATCCCGTTGGGTTTGAGATCTTAGATCCTAGCAGGGACTGCAGTCTTCCTCCTGCTACCTCAATCTTTTAGACATGGGTTATTGAAAAGATATGGATTATAAAATTCTAAGACAATACATTCCGTTTTGATGTCAGTTGGATTGAAAGAGAGAGCTTATGAACTATGAACAAGTTTCGAATGACAGTTTTAAAAGGGGTAGTTATTGGTTATATGTATTAATAGAATACATGTAGTACATAGTATAATAATAACAAGTTAATGTCATCAAAAAATAAGTTAAATATTTGTTGATTAATTTTTTTGTTAACAATGTCAATTACTGGTTGTAATTATAACAATATGATGGTGATAACTAACGTCAGCCTAAACCTTAGACTCGTAAGCCAATAATAACTTTATGTTAGGACTTGAACATAAATGTAAACAGAATGATGGCTTTACGCCACGGTTCGCCGCGTTATGTCACCATTGGCCTATACACACCTATATCTGTTCCCTGCAATAATTAAAAAGGTAACTTTTAACAGTTAACGTTAACTTAGTTAATTAACCGCCCTTTCCTCAGTCGAGTCATTTGCAGGGTTGTGTGTGCTTGTTTGGATGCGCGTATATTACGGCCCCCCTGCATTCCAATGAATAATAACGTTAGTTCTTCATGTTAAAAACGCGCCGACGGCGCGTTAGCAAAGATCGACAAAGACAGAGAGAATTAGAAGCTGGAAATATGACTGATAACCTGGTTAATTATTGATTTACATGTAGCATCAGTCGTTACAGTTAATAATAACAATAGATTAGACGTGGTTGATCTGGCAGTACCTTACCAAATAAGAGAGACAACATCTAAAATTAAGATTATCTATGCTTGTTTTCATGCTGTGCAGATATAGATATAGATATAGACACAGAGATCTATGGAAGGCTTGTGGAAGTTTGGAAGAATTTATGCTCCACTACACATGATTACGTGTGCGTTCGTTCATACAAACCTTTTTGAACAACTCAGTTCAAAAAGAATAAAGTTAGCTGTTGGAACCCGCCATAATAATATTGATATTAAATATTTAGATCTGGGTGGATCAGGATCCGATGAATTGAAAAGGATAAAGTATAGGCGATTTTGATATTATTACTCTCACAGTTTGTGATATTTAAAAGAAATATCGAAGTATACCAAGAAAAGAAATAAGTTCTCTTTTCTGGCATTTTTAGTTTTGTTTTGAAAGAGAACAAGAAGCTCGAATCTTCTACAGACAATTCTTGACTTCATTGTTCTTCATCGAACTTGAACGCGTTATTTAATTTGGGAAATCAGGTCCTTAAAAAGGCTGAAATTATTTTACCAAAAAGTCGTGAATTGTAAACAGATAGTGCTTCAACATATTATTTTGACGCCGATTTTGCCCGTTTTCGCCGAAACTGCTTTCATCTGTTGTTTACACTGGTTTGTTTGTTGTATATGGCAATCGTCATTCCCTTTGTGAGAATCTAGTTTGTAAGTATTGTCTAAACGTGTAAAGAGCAAAGCGAATCGCTGTCACTTGAGAGCAGGAAACCCTCGAGCGTGGCGAGAGCTAGGGGTCGTGGCTCCCGGCCACCTGAGGCAAACGAAATTTACTAGAGCTACGGGGTCTGCTTCTGGATTCCTCATAGTGCCTTCACTTGCTTTTTTTTTTTTTTTATTGGTCAATCTAACATATTTTTTCATTTAGAATTTTCTTTAATCTTTCCTTCCAAGCAAGCTTCTGGAGGCTAAAGTCCAATGGCGGACGACGACGACGACGATGCTTGTTCGTCGTCATCTCCATTTACTTCCAGAAGGAGTGTTTCTACATCAACACCACTCCGAACACCATTTCGAACTCCTCGTCGAGAAATGAGAAGCGTTGCCCAAAATGACCGAAACCATCCTAGGAAAAGTTCTCAAAATACCTCGCGAGGAAACGAAGTTTCACGGAGCACTCGAAGTCAAAGTCCTCCAAGTCCTTCTAATAATGAAAGCCCTCTAAGCCTCAGAAATTCGCAACATAAATCAATGCATCCAAATAATGAACATTCAGCAAACTCAGAATCTCCTGCCGAATCTCCTACTAGTTCCAGTACCAAAGAACTACCATTTCTTTTCTCCGAGTTCCCTCCTGAACTTTTTGATACGATTTCCTTCAGCCCAGCACGAGACGATACTAATATCGCTCGATTTAATAATACCAATACCCTCACGTCTGCATCTCCATCGAGGCTCATCGTTCAGTTGACTGCTCATGACATCCTCGATTATAATCTCATGTCTGACTTTTTTCTTTGTTATCGCATTTTCATGTCCAAGGATGATCTTCTGGAGTGTCTTTTCACCCGATTAGCCTGGGCTATAAACTTTCAATCAATAAAAGCTACTAATCACGAAATTGGTCGTGATATAGCTGTTCGTGTATTTGTTGTATTGCGACATTGGGTATTGAATTTTTTCCCTGATGATTTTGTGGTTAGCTTTCGTTTAAGATCCAAATTCTCTTCAACAATAAATAAACTATATGGATGGTCTTTGGTTCAAGACAATTTTAATTTCAAAAGGATTCTTGAACAGTTAAAAAAAGCTTGGATTAAGGCCTGTTGCATGTATTGGCAATTAGGAACTCCTACTAATGATAATTTCGATGTTTCCTTACCAATATTTCCTGGCGGAAATTATGGTCAGGTTAATATTTCTATAAAACGATCTGCTAGCCGTCGTGCTGGCAAGAACACATCTAATGCTGTTGTGCCCGTGTCTTCTAATGTAACTACTACTACTGCCCAGCGGAGATTGACACTTCTATCATTTTATAAAGGTCCTATAAAACCGGTTTTGAGTAGCAGTGATCTCAAAGATTTTGGCCATTCTAAAGGGATAATTCCTGGCGAAGATGATGGCGGTAGTGGTGTTGGTGGTAGTGGTAATTTTAATGAATATGGTAGGATAATTAAAGGTGGTATTTCATTATCCGCAGATGTTGAAGTGAAGTCCATTAAACCACCAACTCCTGTAAAAGTGGTTGAGAACAGATCTTCAATTACAGCGTCAAAGTCGAATAAGAAGACTCTAAAATCGATGATTGACTCATGGAAAGAAGTAAATGACGGTAAAAGAAAGGCATCGAAATTTCTGGCTAAATTTTCAACTATCATGTATTTATCTAAAGCCCGACTGCATGAAACATCTGAGGAAGATAATTTTCAGAACATAACATTAGATGATGTTCGTATAGATATTTTAAGTGCAAGAGTAATTGAGGAACTTGATCTGTATCTGAAGATGCGATACAGCGAGAATGATCATAGTGGTAATATTCTTCACCAACAGAGTAGTAGTATTAGTAGTAGTATCAAACCACAATTCCAGGGTCGACTTTCTACGACTTCCGAATCACCTACTAAAAGACAACGACTAGACAGTACTGGGGATAGTACTGGTATGACCTCTTCTCTGGTAGGAGAAAGCGGTGGCGGTGGCAATAGTGGTATTGTTGGTGAAAGCGACAACAATAATAACGCCAGTAATCTAGAGGATGAACTTCATCATCATTCTACAATGAATAGTAGACGAAAACCACAATCTGGTCTCTCAAATTCTATTCGAACGTCAATGATTGACAGTTTACGAATTCAAGATAGATTGGCCAATACATCATCATCATCAAATGCATTCAGCTTGTCGGATGTCTCTTCAGAAGAATTCGAGTTCAGTGATTCCCATACAAGTATTACAACAGCCTCGGGTGAACAACGACGACGAATTAGAAGAGAAACTGTTGGCTCTATTCGTTCATTTACATCATACAATTCTACTGATAGCTTTGGAACGGCCATTGCAGCATCTCATGTCGTGGATGAATCACCTTCCAAAGATATCGACCTCAATTTCCGTAAACTCCGTCGATGGGGTAATCATGAAAATTTACGGGAAATAACTAATTTTTCAAGACAGAGTTCTGGTGCAAAGAGCTATGGATCTGGGCCTGTGGTTGATGTCCAAACCGTTGACGTTGATCATATTATACCTTCGCCAGTAGAAGCAAAAATAATTCCAGACCTGGGTGCTTTGTCCGATAATATGACCGTGAACAGTCTAGGTGATATAGAGAATATTCGAAGTAGTAATGACAACAAGGTAGTAATGCCCTATTCTGGAGTGGATTCGGAAATAGCTGCACAACTAGCTGCTATTCCTGATGATACACCTGATGAAGATGCAATCAATGCTGCTCTGCTTAAACTGGAAGGAAAATATGTGAAAGGGACGCATATACAAGAACCAGTGATTCCAGAGAACGATGATAGTCAGCAACACGAACTACCGGAAGATATTATTGTTGATGTTCATAATGGTCCTGGAGATGATGCTTTATCATATTCTACTTCGGCAGGGTCAAGATTCACTATCCAGTATTCTTCGATTCATAACTCTAATCTTTTCAAAGCAGCATTTAATTCGAAGTTTGATATTGCCGAACTTGCAAAGTCTTCGGATGTCAACGGCAAAAATAATGTCAATAATCCCAACATTGTTGAAGGCAGCAGTAATAACCATAGTGGCGATACTAATGAAAGCGCCAATTACGACAACACTTCAAGCAAAAGCAGAACTCAAGTTAATGAAAGTAAGGCGAAGGACAACGGCAGTATTGTTAAGGCCAATTCAATCATCAATTCTAGCTCCAGTACTACTGCCAATAATAACTATTCATTGAGAGTACCTTCCCTCCCCCATGCACCTAGTAAAATTTCTCCATCACGTCCTCCAGAAGATCCATTATCGGTATACAGTATAGTATCCCACGGAAATCATACACCATTTATCCTGAATTTCGGCTCGGAAGTTCTTTGTCAACAATTAACCTTAGTTGAAAGAGATGCATTGGCGGAGGTGGATTGGAAAGATTTGATTGAAATGAGATGGAACCGTAAAGTCATTCCAATTCAAAGTTGGCTAGAATTTCTCATTCAACGTGATGTGAGAGGTGTAGAAGTTGTTATATCAAGGTTCAATTTGATGGTAAACTGGATCAAATCGGAGATTTTGTTAACAAGAGAATTAAAAGAACGTGCTCAAACAATTTCAAGGTTTATTCATGTTGCCCACCATGCTCGTAATTATCAAAACTTCGCTACCATAATGCAAATTGTGTTGGCTTTGAACTCAGCCATTATTGGCAGTTTACATATAACGTGGTCTCATGTTCCTGAAAATGATCGTGAAATACTTCAGCAAATGACAGAATTAGTATCACCATTGCGTAACTTTGGTCGTTTAAGGGCAGAGTTGAATAATCTAAAACCCGAGAAAGGATGTGTTCCGTTTGTAGGAATGTATTTATCTGACTTGACATTTAACAATGAAAGACCATCATTTGTCGAAGTTACACCCGGCGACAGCAGCAGGTCATCATCATTAGTAAATATTGAAAAGTTTCAAACTTCGTCACTAATAGTTAAATCACTGTTACAATGCATTGAATGGTCGTCCAATTATAAGTTAACGGTGGATCATGATCTTCTTGCTAAATGTGTTTATATTCAATCACTTACAGTTGAAGAGATGGATATGTGTTTTGAGCATATAGTTGATCCATAACGGAAATATTAATGAAATGTGCATATATAATATATAATAAAGATATTTTATAATCTGCTCTATCTCGGAGTCTGGCGAGGACAGCAACAAGAGAAATCGAGTTGAGAGGGAACATAGTCCGGGGCACTATCTCGTTTCAGGTGCCCCGACCCGTGAGGTATTTTCTTGTCAACCGTTTTACATCTTCAAGTTGCCTATCAACTCTTTCTTGCTCTTCTTCAGTAAGCAGACGGGTTAGATATACGACTGGCGGTTGTTCTTTTGTAATAAGGAACCTGGAATCCCGTTGAATTACTCGAGATATTCGTTCTCTGTCATGCTCGAAACGTAAAGATTTAATTTTTGTCGAATCATCTAAATGACTCTCAACGTCTATCATTTTTGCCTCAATTAATCTCGGACGCTTTTCTCTGATTTTTGTGAGACCAAAGATTCTTTTTGGACTTTTTCCAATGACGATACGAGATTGTTAAACATTCGTCTGTTTCATTTATCCATATTAACATTTCTAGTAATAGAAGTGGAAGCTCTCCCTGATTTACCATCATAGCTGCCAGCTACAACCTGTGATTCATGCGAATCCATATCGCTCATGGTGGTCATTCAATAGAGAGTAAGATGAAGTTTACAGTAATCCGGGCAATGATATCCACTAGACAAGTCAGTAAGTAATCCCTCGCGCCAGACACCTAGCTCTTGCTAGCCAAGCTCGAGAAAGGTTTGTCTCTGCTGGAATATGACATGCGGACCGAAGCGAGAGCTAGCCTGCTGCCACCGGAGACATCCAAACCTTCCCCATACCGACCAAAAACCACTAGATCGCATGAACTTAAACATGCACCATTTTGTTCTTATCATTTATGTCCTGTTACTACTCCTGTGTCCTCGAGCCTCTCCTGTCCCACTCAAATTTGACTTCTGTTGGTGCTTGTTTAAGTTTACTCCTAGATCGGCTAGCTAATGTAACGCACGGCTGAAACTGTTTTGGCGGTTTTGCCCTTTTTTCATGTTGCGCCCGGTGAACTCATATTAAAACCTATGTACTGGCTAGTGGGAGTCACGATGCGGATTAGCGCAGGATACCTAAGATGTAATAATGTGTGATACCCTAAGCTGGTATTGCCCAAATAGGATAAAGATGTAGAGTAGAAGGTTAATATTTTTGCAAGTTTACAGAGTTAGTCCGACTAGTCCTCTTGGTTATTAACAAATGACTCTATACTAGCTTTCCAAGCTTACTATTTCAATGTCATTTGAACAATCATCGAAACTAGATAATCTAGTATCTTGGGCTAAATCAAATGGATTCTATATTTCTGACAAAATTCAATTTGTTACCAAAAAAGATGAAGGATCAACCGTGATTGCAACTAAAGATATCCAATCAGGTGAACTTCTTTTAGAATGCCCTGAAGACTTCATCATTGGTCCAGTTCTAGCAAAGAAAACATTTGAAGATGGTAATAATATTGTCAAATATGATGAATTATCACCTGAAGAGCAACAAGTATTTATCAAATTAGCATTTCTGACTGGTGAAGTAAGTCGATGGCAACCTTATATTGATATGTTACCTAAGAAGGATGAGTTAATAACACCATTTAGTTGTGATGATGTAGAGGATTTTGAGTGGCTATATGGTACAAATATTGCTAAAGAAGTTGAATTTAAAAGGGAAATTTGGGCAAGAGAATTTGAACAAGCTATGGCAAAGATACCAAAAGCGAAATCTGACCCCAGGTTGGACTTTGCTTTATATGAATGGATATGTATTATATTCATGTCAAGATCATTTCCAGCTCATATTGTTTATCCAAATGTATCTAAAACAATTTCGATTCTAGTACCAATGGTTGATTCCCTCAATCATAAACCATTGACTCCGATCCATTGGGATTGTACCAAGGGAACGGGGTTTAATTTGATTAGTGGTCAACCATTGATTAAAAAAAATGAAGAAATATTTAATAATTATGGCCCAAAAGGTAATGAAGAATTATTTTTGGGATATGGATTTGCTATTGAAAATAATCCGTTTGATATCCTAACTCTTAAATTGCCCACGGGTCATTTACAAGAAATAGTACATCATTATAAAAAACCGGATGACATTGATATTCCTGAGGATGGAGTATTCCATTTCATTCGCAATAGAGAACAGGATGAAAAGAATAATATTATCATTCCTAAAAATCTGAAATACGTTTATCTAGCGCTTGCTGCTATGGAATATAATGAAAAAGATACTTGTTCAATTCTTTGCAGAGTTGTTGGTCTTAATCTATTAGCTGAGGCACTTCAAACTAAATCTATACCTACCATATCATCATCACCCAAAAATCTTTTCCAAAAATTTGCAAAATATTATCGAGATGGTCAAAAGTATATTTTGGATTCAAGTATCAATCTTTGCAATGTGGAAATCGAAGAAATTATTTCCGATAAGTCTAATGTGATGATATTGGATGCGGAATATATTTCTGCCAACGAAATGGACCTTTTCAATGAAATAACCAAGGCTTATCGTTTGAGAGGACTTGATCAACTTTTGGATCGAGGTGATGAGGATATAGTAATCATGATATATTTTGTTTATCTATTCATACGCGCGAATCGGGAATCATCATCTTCTACCGATGTATTCCAGCAAAAGCGACAGAAGACGAAGAAAGACAGGAGTAAAACGACAGGAGAAGACCAACAAGAAAAGGTGACAGATAATCAAGCTATAATAAATGTTTTCAATAATGCTATTGGTGATCAAACTGTTATAGATTCTCTCAGTAATCTTGGGGAAGATGAGAGTTATGATGATCAAACTGATGTTTCCATGACTGTTGACCAGTCTGAGTTTATTGAATATCATCGAAATGTATTAAGAACTATAAAACAATCTAACTATTTCAGTTCATCAGAATGGAATCTGGATATTTTATTAGGAGCTGGGAGTTGGATGAAGGACCATGGATATACATATGTAGACTCTAAGGGTCGTCCAAGATTTAGATGTGTATATAACTTAAACTAAGAAAAAATGTTATTTAACTTCATTTCCCCTATCTGCGGCCTATACACACGTAACGATTCTCATTTCTCTACATCTGGAGGCTATTTGCCTCGGCGGCTTCGTCCCAGACACGCTCTCCTGTGTATTTCCGGAGACTGACCTTATTCTTGTTTCTCGAGTGCGACAACGTATTATGCTCGAGAGCCAGACCCATCTCTCAATGGTTGGAGATTGCCCGGACCTTGCAGCTCTCGCAGTCGGCGTTCTCGGAGTCGTCTCTCCCTTATCTACAGAGGCAGGAAATTCTGGAATGCTTGGGCGGCCGAGAATTTAAGGATAACAATTATATGACCGGCTGGCCGGCCTTAGTCCCTTTAGTGGTGGGTAGATAAGTTACCGATATTGCATACGAACGATATCAGCGGTTTCCCGGTGTTCTATATTCTGTTCAGTTATATAATTTGTTTTTTTCAACTCCCTTATCCTTGTTGTAACTGGTTAACGTTAAGGGTTATGGAACTTTTTAAAATTTTTTGCATCGCATTGCACATATTCTCTGCATACGATGGGGGCGGTTAAGGTAAAAAGTTATCTATCGTGTGTAAAGCGGCTAAATGTTTTCCGACAAACGTTCGAAAGTTTAGCTTAGCTAAATAGGCACTGATAACCGACGGTACAAGATATAGATATATAATTCTTATCGAGTCATATGATAGACAACCTAGTTATTTATATATTTCACTGTAGCTAGTTCTTCTCACTCATACCTTTCTTTGTAGTATTTGATATATAATATTGGTCGAATTGATTAAAGTCTTGTTCTATTATTTATTATAATCCCCTATTTATAAAGGGCGCTATTGGTATATGGTTTATTCGTCCTTAATAGTAGTGTATCATCATCATCAATACGAACAGAATTCACAAAAATGGAGGTTCGTAAGGTCGAAGCCAAAGATTACAAAAAAGCAGCAGAAGTGTTGGCTATATGCTTTGGAGATCATTTCATAACTCACTATATTGCACTAGGAGATGGATTCTCCGATGAACAATCTCATCAAATAAATCTAGAAATGTTTGAATATATTGTATATGCACATATATTACATGGAGTTGTTTTAGAAATAGGGGATTTCAAAGGAATTGCTTTATGGATGACACCGGGAAACAATCTTGAAAATTGGAGCACAATTCTACTTAGTGGAATGTGGAGATTGTTATATAAATTAGGCAGAAATGGCCGTAGAAGGTTCTTCGGAGATTTTCTACCAATTTTGACGCAGACAAAATTGGGAACTTTAGGACCAGTACATGATACAAATAGTTGGTATCTGACTTATATTGCTACTATTTCTGAAGTTAGAGGTTTAGGATATTCACGTAAACTTATCGAATATATCACAAGAATTGTAAGTACCCACGGGTAGGTTATAGATTTGTGCGCCTTTCTAACAATTTAATTTAGGCTGATGAAAATCAACAAAAATGTTATTTGGAATCTTCAGGCCCAACCAATTCTTCTATTTATCAGAAGTACGGGTTTAAACCAGTTTGTACTGTTGTTGTACCTGATAGTGATCCACCTATTCCATTTGAGATAATGGTCCGAGATCCTTTATCTGATATAAATTAAATCAGTCAGCAGACATTGGCTGACCTTAGTCTGGTGGTAGACATTCTGTCCAAACACAGTCTCGTCGTCCCTAGGTAGTTGCATATCTGACTGGTGAAAATAATATAAGTTTTGTTTGTGAACTGTATGTTCTTTTTTTTGAACTACTCTTTTATTTGTGTAATCCCAATTATCCCAATATTATTCTGCCGATTCAACTGATGGATCCATTAATTGTTCGTTTAGATCTGACTGAGCCGCACGGCTAGCATTTCCAATCCCGGCAATGGTCAATCGTTATTGTTATCAGATCCGAGTAAGATCATACAACACTGTTGTAGTAGTAAAGCATAAGGTCTTCTTCTGTCGATTTTAATATTGAAGTTTCAACATTATAAATGTATGGCGTTCGTATTGTATATTCCTTCACTCTGCATAGAAACTCATGTGAAAATTGTAAATGAATCCAAAGTACGTTTGAACTTTGAATCCATATGATAGATAATATAATTAATATTCTATATATATTAATATTTTATATCGTAACTAGTAGCTACGAATTATAGTACACAGCTAGCCAATTATCATGACATACGGTGTACCGTAATATTTCAATGCCAAAACATGTAATTTAACAAAAAAGAAATCTACCTAGCTAGCCTGTGAACGGCGAAGGATAACTGTTACCGAATGTAAGGTAACAGAGCCTGAGGTCGTGGCGGGATTTTGCATGTGATACTTCAATATCGTTAATATTAATTGTATGAGTCCCTTCCGTTCCGAAAACCCTAATATATCATTTCGCCAGTTGTATATTTTCTGATCATTCGTTTATTTCTTTTCTTCTCATTATATACATATATGTCTTTGAATTTTATCTGATTACATCAAGATCTTAATTAGCACGGACTGCTATTCATACTTATCAGCAACAAGTATTGGATACTACTGGTTTCAAACTGGAATTCCTGTCAGATAATCTCTTTTAAGTAGCCCCATTCCTAACTAGCTAGCTGTTAGTAGTGTGGCTTTTATGAGCCGCACAGTAGACCTATACACGCGCGCGTTCAAACTGAAATATCGAACATGAATTATTTCTTTCATCTATTCGGAACAACACTATATAGATATCGATATTATGAGTTTTAGATCGAGATCTCGAGCATCAACTGCTGCTGCTAGTTCTCCTATACCTGTTACCCGAGAAGAGCAGGAACAGTTAGAATTATGGCGTAAAGTGGTAGCTTCTGTTACCGACAGTAATGATAATGGTCATTCAAAAGTTAAGAAACTGATTCAAAATATATCTCAAACTTCTGACCAAATACCACTATTACATGAATCCGATAAAGATCTCAAAACAAAGGTTGCAGATATAGAGAATCTGGATGATATTGAGGCCAAATTAGTGAAATTGCAGGATTTGTATGAAAATGAGATCCAAGTTCGAAATCATGAGTCAACGTAAGTTACCACAAGAAAGCAACCTCTATCTACTTAGCTCCATACCAGTCGCCCAGCTCTTGCTGTGCTCGAGAACGGTGTATGTTCCTAGTTACATATGAGCAATTACTAGGCTGTTTCCTAGGTCCTTCGGCTTCTAACGAAATTTTTTCAGTTCTTTGCAAAATGCTCTTGAGGCTATAAGCGCACTTATATCACTTACTCAGTCACTATCGGAAGCATCAACACCAGTTGCTACAAACGTTTATTCTACAAACTCAACCACCAATACAACCACAATCTCAACAGGAGCATCAACGACAGGGGGATTATTAAAAAAGCGAAGGAGAGGTCCAGAAGAAAGTAGTAGTGGAAAAATGCTTAAAAGAGGTAAAAATAATCCTGGCAGTTCAAGTTTATCTTCAGTAGCAATGCGAGAAGGATCACAATCATCTTCAACATCGTTAGGAGGATTGTCGTCTTCAGTTACAGGATCAACTGAACAGCAAGAACAAGAGCGGAGACAAAATCAACCAATCGTTGTAGGTTCACAGGTAGCATTCAGATTACGAAAACATAAAGGTGGTGAAGAAGAATGGATTCAATGTGAAGTTACGAAGGTGATTTCCGAGGGACTTCGATTCGAAGTTCAAGATCCTGAACCTGATGAAAATAATAATCCTGGTCAGTCATATAAAGCAGGGATTCGAGATATTATTGTTATCCCAATTGATGAGGATAATTCAGCACTAGCTCCATATCCGCCTCGATCAATTGTTTTAGCTCGATATCCCGAGACAACCACCTTTTATAGAGCAGAAGTCATTGATAGTAGTAAACGAGATGGAAAATGTCGTTTAAAATTTGAAGGAGAAGAAGAAGAAGGAAAAGAAACAGAGGTTGAACGTCGGCTGGTTCTTCCAATACGGTGAAGAAAGTGTTCAATATAGTTTAGGTTATAGTTTATTTATTTTAATTTTTAATGCCTCCCAGGCGCTGTGACAAGCGGGATTTTTCATCATTAGAAAGTGGTACTTCTTTCTACATGATGAACCTCTGTTGACGCATCTTCTTCGGATCTAAATTTGGATTCTAGTCATCAATGATGAACGGAGTTAGTATCTCCGGAAGTAGAAACAGAGGTCAACAAGGACTTAGGATTTCTAGAGCCCTATTCCACAATAGCTTGCCCTCAAAGAGGACAACAGCTTAGATTCTAATCAGTTGGATTGAGTGGTATATGCTGTCGATCTTATCTTATCTTATCGTCGTGCAGATAGCCTAAATGCTACTGCAATATTTGAAAAAACAGGCAATCAGAAAGATTACTTTACTAGCATAAACAAAGTTAAATGATCCCAAGTAAAATTATTTTAAATAATGAAACAAAAAGAAAATTGCTAGTATCATCAATTTAGTCGGTTCTGTAAGTTCTTGTCACAGCTAGTCTAACTAGCTCTGGCAGCTACAACCCTCCCGTTTAATGATAAACAGATCCTTTATAAGCATATAATTTAGGTCTATCTAGCCATCTGGAGTTACACTGAGGGTCATCCTCCTTCGCATCCGGCGGCTGAACAATTAGTACACCTCTCCAGAGGCTGTACCTCTCGCCCATCCTTCCTCTATTTAATCCCTCTCGCTAGCCGAAGAAAGTCAGCGTCGAAAAAAACAAACAACTCACGTGACTTGCGGCCGCTCCAAAATTCACGCATGCATGCGTCAACCTAATGTCATATAAAAATGAACAGCATAACGGAGGGGAGGAGAATTCTGGCGGAGACTTAAAAGATAAAAGACTCATCATTTTCATCATCTTGTTCTTGTTCTTTGTCTTTGTCTTTGTTTTTATCACATCATCTTATCATCATATCATCTTCTTGATCCTATTTTTGATCTTCGTCTCCATTGACTTGATCTTATTCTTATTCTTTTTGGTTTAATAAATAAAATCACAATAAAAATTTGATTTGATAAGAAAAGAAAAGAAAAGAAAAGAAAAGAATCGAAAGCGTCTTTGTTCACTGGAACTTCTTTACCAGATTGAATTCAATCATTATTCCTCGTCCCGGGTGAAATCTTCAAGTTTGTAAAAGTTATCTCCACCATGGCCGAAAAACTTGCTAAATCAGCTAGAAAAGCTTCAAATACTCTTAAAACTTTATCAAATGATAAAAGAACTTCAGCTTTAAAAGTAATTCATGATTCTTTAAGAGATTCGAAAGATGAAATTATCAAGGCAAATAAATTGGATCTTGATCTAGCGGAAAAAGCTGATCTAGCAGATTCTTTAATCCGAAGATTAGATTTAGCAAAAGGTGATAAATATGAATCAATGCTTCAAGGAATATTGGATGTTGCTGCTTTGGAAGATCCGGTTGGTCGCATTTCTTTAGCTAGACATTTAGATCAAGGATTGGATTTATATAGAGTCTCATGTCCTGTAGGAGTTTTATTGGTTATTTTTGAAGCTAGACCTGAAGTCATTGCTAATATTACTGCTTTGGCTATTAAATCTGGTAATGCGGCAATTCTAAAAGGTGGTAAAGAATCTATTAATACTTTTACTGCTATGTCTGAAGCAGTTAAAAGAGCTTTAGCCAAAACTTCCATTCCTCCTGATGCTATTCATTTAGTTAGTACCAGAGAACAAGTTGGTGAATTACTTCGTCAAGAAAAATATATTGATTTAGTAATTCCTCGTGGTAGTAATGAATTAGTACGAAATATCAAGGCTAATACTCGTATATCTGTATTGGGTCATGCGGATGGAATTTGTTCTATTTATGTCCATAGTGATGCTGATGCTGAAATGGCTGCTAGAATCATTGTTGATGCTAAAGCTAATTATCCGGCTGGTTGTAATGCTGTTGAGACAGTTTTGATTAATTCAGCATTATTATCCGATGATCCAAAACAAAGGCAGAAGAAGGTTTTGATTACTATTTTACAACAATTGATCGATGCCGGTGTTAAAATCAAAGTTTCTTCTGAAATAGAAGAATTCATTCGAAGAGAAGCTGATGCTGCTATAGTGCCTGATGAAGAGTTATCACTAGAAGAAACCCCGGAAAATGATCAACCATCTGCTTCAGCTCTACCTATACTATCAACGATATCACAGTCAATATCAAAAAAGGAAGCAGGTCCAGCAAAATCCTCTTCTAGTCAAATCACGTATCCATCTCCTTTGATTATTTCTGCTACGGAAAGTGATTTCGATACTGAGTTCTTATCGTTAACTATTGCTATTAAACCTGTTTCATCAGTAGATGAAGCTATTGATCATATAAATGAACATGGTTCTCATCATACCGAGGCCATCATTACATCATCATCAGATGTGGCTGAAAAGTTCCTTAAAGGTGTTGATTCGGCCGGTGTTTTCTGGAATGCCAGTACCCGATTTGCTGATGGGTTTAGATTTGGGTTTGGAGCTGAAGTTGGCGTTAGTACTAATAAACTTCATGCTAGAGGACCAGTTGGTCTTGAAGGTCTTATGTCTTATCAATATCAAATCAAAGGATCTGGTCAGATTGTTGGCGATTATGCTGGTTCTGGAGGTGAGAAGAGATACCTTCATCAAGATTTCACTCCTGAAACTTAGAAGAGAGAAATAAATATAAAGACACATTTGTTATAATAAATAAAAAGAAAGATTCGAGATATCTACTGATCATCCTATTATTTGGGGTTGTCAGCCCAGATTGGTAGCTTCGGACCTACGCTGTAGAGCCGTGAAGCACCGTGAGGGAATCTGAACTCGGTTCAGCGATATATATATAGATATATATAGTTTTTTTGTTTGAACTTTCTGTTCCTTTTTTTCTGTCCATGCATTAAAATTACATATCAAAAAACATTTTGATTTCGTTCTTTCTCTTTTTCTTTTTCTTTTTTGTTCAGAACGGATTCTGATTCGCTGGCTTCATCTCACCATATTGTCCACGGGACTGCGTAGTATCATAAGCTCGAACAACCTTTGTAGCTTGTCCAAGACCTTCATCAGCTTGAGAAAACGCAAACCCTCGCTGTTTCCGCATACGTTGAACTTGTCGAACTTTACGAATAGCCTTCTGGAATTGCTCCATACGTGGCCGATAATCAGCAATATTATATTTCTGAATCTCCTGAACATAATGATATGTTTCTGGTCGATACATTCGTTTATAATATTTCCATGAAAAATCTCGAATAAGACATAAACATGGTAAAATAATAATCGTAGCCCAGAACACAACAGTAGGATATAAATGTGCTAATACACCACGATATTCATCAGAAACATTCACTAATGGTGCAACCGTAGCATAAGCAGGGAAAAATCCCATCCATAATAAGAAAGATCCAGGAATAGCTATCACTGTATACTTATTCCACATATTGGTAATCAATGCTGCCTTAAGAAGTGCTGTCAAAACACAGGCTGTGAAAGCAGCGGTACCCCACGTCCAATGATCAGCTATTAGACCATTAGAAATCACTTGACCATATCTATATGCATAAACTGAACCAACATAGAGAATAACTGAATGATAAAATCCATTGATAACCCATTCCCAGAAATGTCTTACATTCAAAAAAGCACCCCGTTGACCCAATTGATACAGTTGCGGATATCTATCTAATAATCGTGCGGAAATAAATTGATCAAAAATACCCAGAATAAAAGGAGGCATTACAGTACAGATGACATTATAAAAAGTGATTGTCCACGATTCATAAATAGATTCACCAGAGAACCCATTTGCGAATACATACCAGAACTGAGTCATATAAAGAGCAATATTCTTATAAAATGAATAAAGAATAGCTCTACTTAATCTTTGATAACTCCAAGATCCATGGACAAGGAGTAATTTCTGAAGGTATCTGAACTGACCAATTGAAATATCTGCACTTCTAGCTGCTTGCATACCTTCCATACCACTAATACCAACTCCAACATGAGCAGCTTGAATCATACTAACATCATTAGCACCATCTCCTATAGCTAATAATAGAGCTTTAAGATGTCGTTTTACCAATTTCACAACTAAAGCCTTTTGAAGTGGGGACACACGACAACAAATAACTGCCTTACATATTACAGCCAAATCTAGAAAATTCTTTTCCAAACCAGCCTCTAAAGCAAAACCGAGCGATTTACCGTCTATAACTAACGCTAAAGTATCATACTCAGCACTACTAAATTGGTTTCCTTTAATTGCTGACATTTTTTTAGAGATATTATCTTGAACATCATCATAACTATCTTCATTAATAATTAAAAGGTTCATATCTTCACTTAATAATTTGCAGCTCATTCCAATATTAATAGCAGTTTCTTGACGATCCCCAGTTAAAACCCAAATCTTAATACCCGCGTCTTGTAAAGTATGTATTGTTTCTGGCACACCTTCTTGTAATTTATCTTCGATAGCAGTAGCACCAAGTAGAAACATATCTATTTCAATCATATCTGCTGCATCATCTAGTTTCTGAGCACGATTATCTAATGTAGTACTTGCTTCATCAAAGATTTGAGCCCACTCTAAATATTCATCATCGGGAACCACTCTCATAGCCAAACATAAAGTTCTCAACCCCTCACTAGCAAAATCTTCTAAATGATTCATAGTAACATTAACAAATGGATTTTCAGGAGCTAGTCTTTCTAAAATGACAGTATCAGCTCCCTTACAATAAAGTCTTATCTTACCATCTGGACAACGGAAAATAGCCGACATTCTTTTTCTAGTCGAATTGAACTCACAAATATTAAGCAATTCATATTCATAATCTTGACCGCGAATATTTACAGTAATGGACTTTGGTCTTCGAATGACGAATTTAAATCCTACAGTTGCAGCTCCTTCAACTAAAGCTCCCTCATCAGGAGAAGCAGCCTGGTATTTGATTTTACCATCCTCTTTTATTTCAGGGATGACGGTATGACACGATGCTAGTAAAGTAAAAAATTCTTGAACAACTTGTCCTAATTCGGGTTCATCCATATCATTAACCATAATATCGAAATCCCGGAATCCAACTTCAACACCATCTACTATAGTCAATTTACGTTCCTCGGGAATTTCACTGGCATAACAACGGCCGGCAATTGAACAACTTTTGAATTCCATGATATTCCTAGTTAATGTACCAGTTTTATCAGAGAATATATATTCAATTTGACCCAGTTCTTCTACCAAACTAGACGTTCGACAAACTGCCGGGGTATCTGTTTCTTTATAATACATGTCGAGATCTGAGCTAATAAGGTAGGCTTGATAGAACTTTATAATTTCCACAGTGACAAATAAACTAAGAAGTTAGTAAAATTTTAGCTCTAGCATCATCTCCTTTCAATCGGGGTCCGGCTACTCACCTAATTGGAACCAAGTTAGAAAACAAAATCCAATATGTTAAAAGATCTTGGAAAAATTGTGCAATCAAACTTGTTCCTTCCAATTGGAGATACCACATTGTAGAAGCAGTCTTTTTGATTTTTATCACATTACCCACACTAGATACAATGGCTAGTACAAGCAATATGGAAAATAGGAAGAGAATTTGTAGATTAATCATATGTTCTACCGCAGTCCTCTTGATAGGAGTAGCAGTGGCATTTCTCATAAGTTTAGTTTCATGACCAGTAAAAACAACTAAACCATGAACCCAAGGAGTATTTCGTAAGGCGGCACCTCTCAATAATAGTTGATCGGGAGAAAGGGCTACCTTTTCTCCTTGACTATCAGCGATTTCCAAGGTTGCTTCATAGGTATATAAACTACTATTGGGCTGTTCAGAAAGAACTCGGCCTTTTAATCTAGCTAAATCCTCATTCGAAACAAGATGAGAAGTTTCAATTCTAGCTTGTTTAATTTTAAGATTCGTTTCACCATCTAAATTTGAAGTTTCAATATAACATAATCCTTCAGGTTCAGAAGATGCTAATAATAAAATATCAGCAGGAAAAGGCTCTTCAGATTGTACTCGAACAATATCACCTACTTGTACTTTAACCCATCTTCTAGTTTCAAAATGGCCAGTCGTACTATTTAGAACTTGAACTTTAGAATTATTAAGTTCTTTATCAGCATTAGATCGTTTAATATCTTCAACCAATTCTTTAACAGCAGAAACGCATAAAACAACTGCTAGTGTACCAATAGTAGTATATCTATTTGTAGGAGTGACATTAGGAACCTGTTGGATGGCAGAAGTACATAAGAAGAATAGATTGGCATATTTAGAGAATTGCTCAAACAGAAACTTCGGTACAAAAGTGAAAGCATTATATTTGGTTGTGGAAATATAATTACCTTTATAACCTAATTGATTTGCTGCGTGGTCATTTAAAGTGACAATTCTAGGACCAAGAGTTGCTGGGTCTATTTGTTTTTTACCAATTAGTTTATAATAGAGTTTTCTAATATCATAATCTGATGCTGGTTGATCATTAATATTATTATCATTATCATTATCCTCATAACGCTCACCAGTAGTGCTACGACGTGAGGGACGACTAGTTGCCGCTGTTTCAGTCAATGGTAAATCCATTTCCGAATAAGCAGGATTGAGTCCTAATTTGGATTTCATATTAGAATATAAACCAGATATTCCTCCTTTTGATGGTCCATAATTTCTTCTATTAGTTGATTGTGCACGTTGAAGAGAGTCTATTCCTCCAACGCCACCAGCTCCAACTCCTCCTCTTCCTCCTCCTCCTCCTCCTCTTACTCCTCCCGAAGTATCGATATTAAGAAAATCATGATCTTCAATATCTGCTGCAATACCGGCACCATCAATATATGGATTACTTGCATTGTTATAAGGAGAATTATAATATATGTCAGAATCTACTGGAGTGAGATAATCTAAATCATCAACTCTTGAACCTAATGCTGGAGATCCATTTTGTTGATGATAATTATTTACGTTTCTAATTGATTGAAGGTTATTGGTAGAATCTTGGAAATTTGAATTAGATCGAGTTGATCTATCATTAAATGGGTCATGGTTATCTTCATTAATTGATTCTGGGACAGAAGGATGGTCTATTAAGGAGAATCCACCACTACCACCACCTCGTCCTGTTCCTCCTCCGGGGTATGACATTTGAGATAAATGTTGATATGAGCTGAGGTTGAAGCTCCTTTTTGTAACGAAGAATTAAATGACAATGATTAACGAGATTAAAATTCGCTAACTGAAGTATTCAGACCACAAACAGTGGGTAGCTAGTTACAACACTCGCTGTTAATAGTTACTCAATACCAACAATAGTAGTAATAGTACGTGGAAAAATCCTATTCGTTATCTATCTAGCAAGAGTGAATAATCAATTGTTGACCTGTTAGAGTCTATTCATTACCATACAGAATATAGTATGGTTCTGAAGCTGTTGAATTAGCTGGCAATACGTATAAATAGAACGGTAATTTAATGTTAGTGCTGTAACGAGTTAAGTAGTAATGTCAGTCTCAGTAGAGTTGTATTCGTAGTACAGTAACGAGTTTATTAGAAAAGTTTAACTAGCTAGTAATTTATTCACTATTACGCGTTACGAAGAGGCTGAGGGAAAATGATTAAAGCCGGGTAATTTTTGGGCGTGCGCGCGCCGCGGACGCGGTACGTAATTCAGTTAACATGTTAAGTTAACTGTTAAACAGGTGTAAGTTATTGTTACAGTACTTTACAGTACACCGTAACGTTAACTTACTGTACAGTCAAATGGGGGTTTCCGAACAAAGGTGGTTCCCGGAATCACCATAGTAAAAACCGGGTTTAGGGTAGTTAGAGTTCTTCCCCATTTGGATAACCCTATTTCAATCGTTATATCGAGAGTTGTCTACGGCTAATCTCTGTGCGGCGTGGGTATATTTCTTAATCGAAAACCAGGGATTATTTTCCGGAAACCGCCTTAGTCCGGAAACCCCCTTTTGACTGTACTTGTTAATTCAGCCACGCAGATCTATGCAGTCACATAGACATAACTGAATATGAAGAAGGTGATAAAATATAAATAACTTTCTTTCTTGCAAACGAACTGAACTACTAGTTTGCTGGTTTCCAACACTTAAATTCAACGAACATAACTTGCTAGTCCGCTCTGTTAACAAATATTATCAACGACTTCAACATGATTTGATTCCTCAGCCATAGCTAGCTACGTTAATTAAGAGAGAAGTGATCTGATGCCGGATAGATGTCTTCTCTTACAATTTTCCCCCTCCCCTGATGCCTTTATGGGTTAGGGTTAAATTCAGGGGTAAAAGCTATGCAGAATAGCATAACGTATTATTAACTGAATATTTCTGTTTTGTATGTACTCTTGTAACAGTCGAGCAGCTGATGGGGTAGTATACTCTATTAGTCTTATTCTTGGGTGAAGTGAATGGAGGTGGTGCGCTACGAGTTCGGCTCAGAATTTGATCGCGCAATTATCAAAACAGGACTGTTATTCTGTATATGCGGTTATATTCGTTCGAAAATCACTCGCCAGAGGCACACGTCAAACTGCTACAAGTATGGTGAAGTATACAGTACTGTGTACTTGTCCCTCGCTATACCAGCGAATCACCCCATCAGTGACCGAACCGACTGAGGGGGGCTTGGAGCATCAACCTTGGTTCAACCTTGGTTCAACCGCCAGAGGCCCGAACAGAACGGCCCCGGCTAATGAGGCTGGGAGCTTAGAGCCGTATGCTTGCAGCATCATCGCAACAAGAAGCACGAGCTTTTCACCAGGGCCATTTTTTTACCTAGGTAGATATGCTTGAAAAATCAGCTAGATTAGTATCATTCCTTCATCCGCGAAGATAGTTATTCTTGAAGATGACTTACAAAACAACTGCTGGGCCAGTTCCTAGGGCTCGGCACGAATTTGCGAATGCATCGAATATTCGATTCGTGGCAATTCGTGGCGAATATACGAACGCAGCCCACGAATGCGAATGGACATAAACAAGTTCCGAAATATATTCGCAAATATTCGTCACGTGATGTAATACGAGAGAATTAATTATATATATATAAGATTAATCTCTAGAGGAAGGCTTTGGCGGTGGTTTTTGAGCCTCAGGAGTAGGTTTTTCCCATCGCCCTTAAGTGGTGAATTCAGAATGACTGTGGAATCTAGAAACTGAAACGAAACGCATGTTGAAATTATGTAAGCCATCCAGTGTCCGGGATCGAAGTATTATGCGCTTTGTTTCCGTAAACATTTGGTGTTATGTGTATGACGTCACTTTATTTATTTCACGTGACTTGATGCCGTTGTTAATTAATTAATTAACGGTTTTTGTTAGGGTTAAGCCGTGGTTAACAAAACTGAATAAATTTTGGAAGTGAACAACCCCACTGTTCACACTAACCTTGGTTAAGACTTACACTTTCTCCTTAGGTTAAAAAAGGCTAAGGTTAAGGGAACGACGTGAACAGGAACTAAATAATCGGCGCCTCCCTCGATCTCTCCCTCTTAATTTCTCTTAGGGCTGTTTGATTGAGTTAATCAATTCACTAATTCCTGTGAGCTGGGAAGGTGAGTAGATACTAGCTTCAGGGTCATCGTTAGTATTGTTATTATTGTTATTATTGTTATATTGCTAACTGAGAGTTACTATAAAAATATATTTTATTATAACCTCTACTTAACCCCTTTAGTCCGTTAAGTAACTTGGGTGTCCTGTATCTAATCAATTCCCATGATTGTGTAACGTTACATCGTCATGAAAGTAGAAGTAACTATGTTTAAGCTTGTGTTGTCCGTCAAAGGTGTTGTTATTTAGTGTAACCTACATATAATTTGTCAGCCTTAATCGGGTTGAATAGGTTTTATGTTTAACGTTAGATCCTAACAGTTTGTGTTAACGTTAAAGCGCCACCCGATCGATTGCATCAATCTCGCAGGTATAACAATGTTCATGCAGGGCAAATATCCTGGACCCCGACGAGCAGTACACTAAGGCTAGCAAAAGTAAGGTTAAACAACCTTCTTGGCTTCATTTTTGTAAAGGAATCCCTTCACTCACCAATTGCGCGACTCCGCACGAAATCTGCCTGAACGAAGGAGAAATATAAGAAGAATAATATAAATATGAGTTGAATTGCCTACTTTCTGGTGAAGAGCTGCTATATTCATTCTAATAAAGTAAACATAAACACATCTTCAAAAAAAAATTGCCCCCCCTACTACTGTTGACACTGACGCTCCTAAATACGTTCTACTTGACAAAAGAACTATCAAGCTTCCTGTAAACGCTCCAAATGGACCTTCTCCTTATGCCGAGAAATTGACTGAGGGCCCTTCCTATAAGAAGTTCCCTCACCCTTTGAAAGCTTCTGGTGCTCTTGATAACGAATACAAGTTTGAAGAAATAACTCCTGTCATTGGCAGAGAATATGCTGAAGCACAACTAAGAGATATCCTCAGAGATGATGAAAAGATTAGAGATTTAGCTATTACTATCTCTCGAAGAGGCGTTGTATTCTTTAAATCCCAAGACCTTACTGTCCAGGAACAAAAACTTCTTGCAGACAAGTTGGGCAGGCTTACCGGAAAGCCCGAAACTTCGGGTCTTCACATTCACCCAATCTCAGCCGCTGGGGGTTTCCTTAAGGACGATGGATCAGGGGAAATCGATCCAGAAGTTTCCATCATTTCTTCGGTACTTCAGAAGAAACTCAATATTTCTACACGTAGAAGAGCTGGAGAAGGCTTCCACTCGGATACAACATTTGAACCGGTCCCATCAGAGTTAGTATATCGAAAAATGGTGGTGTGAATAGACGACAGTTTTGATTCTAACAATGTAATTATGCAATCCTTAAAATTGTCGAAACTCCTGCTACTGGAGGTGATACCCTTTGGGTTTCTGGTGCCGCTTTGTATGACAAATTATCCCCATCCTTCCGAGGATACCTTGAAATACTCACTGGAACTTATTCTCAAGAAATTTTCCTTAAAGCTGCCGAAAAAGCTGACCTTAAACTTTACGCAGCTGAACGTGAAGCCCCCGAGAATATAGGTGAAGTTTTGACTGCAAAGCATCCTATCGTTCGGAATAATCCTGTTACAGGCTGGAAGTCTATCTTTAGTATTGGTGGTCGTGTCACTTCTTTTGATGGCTTGACTGAGGACGAATCAAAACTCATTTACAAGAATCTTTTTGATACTTTGCTCGCAAGCCATGATATTCAGGTCTGAAAGAAATGGGGAAAGAATGATATTGCTATTTGGGATAATCGCATTGTTTAACATTCCGCTACTCGTGATATAGTTGGGAATAGAACTGGTGTCAGAACTGTTGGAATTGGTGAAAGACCTTATTTTGACCCTGCTTCCAGATCTAGAGCTGAAGATCTTGAAGCTTCAGGTATTTCTGTATGAGCTATGAATGAAGAGAAATTGTTTCGTTAAATCATCATACCTTAAATGAAATTTCTTTTTGTTTTTTCAGCTATGCGCTTTTTTATGTTTTTATATTGATATAGCAGGCTGTCGTTATTTGAAAGAATTCGATTACCCCCTGCATGTTTCACCCCTATCCTAATGCGAGATTCTGTTCTTGGTGCAGTACTGATTTTAGTATTCTTTCTCAATTAATTCGAGAATATTACCACACTTAAGTCCTTGTCTTAGAATTGGGTCACATGTATTAAATGTCTATATAATTAAAATTCAGTTAGGGAAAGAAACTGTAACTCAGTGTGACTAGGTCCAGATCCTTTGCTTGGGTTTTGTTGCTGTTTAACACTCTCGGGTGTACTTATCAAGAACTAGGGCACTGGTGGACTACACGTTAGCCGTCGGAAGCAATACATGTTATGTACTCTCAACCCTGACTGGCGTCTTCGAATACCATTTTTATCTGCTTCTAACTGTAACTCTACTGGGTTACATCATGATTTTTCTTAACTATGACTACTACTAATACATCACTGATTTGAATTTAAAACTTCTCATTGCGGTTGAATGAGTCGAAGAAGAGAGGTTCATTTGTCATACTATGCACTAATCCCGATTAATTTAATCTATTTGATCTATTGAAGACTATGCAAGATGATAATCATAAACCCTAAATACTATTTAGATCCAGCTGAAGACTTTCATTCAGAATCAGCATGAAACAAGCGTCAGAAGATAAATCAGTTACGCATTTATTTAAAATCGCTGGATTATTCTTACTCTCGTCGTAGGAACATTTTTATTGCGACAACAACTTATACCATTCGCAGAAATGACACTTGAGAGTGTACTCAACAAGATAATGGAGTTAAGTAAGTGTCAAGCGAGGACTTGGAAAGATTAATTTACCAAATCACTTCTAGCCCATTACCCGGCATAAGTTTGGCTGAATTCCCTAATTGTTTCACGTTGGTGAGGGTGAGCAATTGGTATATGGGATACTGCGTTTTATAATTTCTCGATCAAACTAACGCAGACAAATTCCGGTCGAATAATTCAATTTTCACTACAGTAACTTATGTGTGATAAACCAAAATCGTATCGATATAGAACCTAAGAACCACAACATTTATTGTTGAGATACTGCTGTACATGAAGTCACTTATCTATTGTTCGCTTTTTACTGGGTTCCAGTACACTACAGTATATTTCTGCGGCTGCTCGGCCGCGGTAACTGTTCAGTAGGTGACTTGCAGACAATGACAAAGGATAGAAAAAGACGCGAATGACACGTAAACATTTGAAGACGAAAACTAGTGAGTAACACCGCATTTGTTACAGATCTGTGGCACACGAGGTGCACCAGGTAAGTTAACGGAAAGAAATTAAACTTTAACGTTAGTTAACCGTTAACATAGTTAACGATAAACCATGCATATGCATGGAAGCTAACCCTATTTGGTCATCTACATATACTGTAGGCAACCTATCCTGGAAAGCTTAATTGTTTATTGGTGTCCGATAAGTTCATTAATTGACTGCTCAACTATCTTTATATTTCATTTCCCCTCCTCATTATAATAATTTTTTCTCCTTTTCTTTCTGTTCATTCATGACAATTATATGATGCTGTGGCCGGGTTACAGGCCTAAAAACAAAATATTTGACTCACTGGCGTAGTCAAAACATTTTCGAGTGAGCTTTAATTACATAAGTACGTTACTGCAGTTGGAACTATTAATTAACTTTGTCATTGTAAATGTACGTGTGATAGTCTATTAAAATGTTATGAGGTTCGGTGGGTGGTGAAAAATGTGGGGTAGGGTATCTCACATAATCAAACTTATTTTAAACAGGGGTCTCGTAACTTGACAACCTTACAACAACTTTCATTACGGCTGACAGCAAATACATTGCAATTGAAAAGTTATCACAGATCCATACTAATCTATACTCTTATCTAATTACGCTAAACACACTCATTGTTATTACTGAAGCTATTATTATTTATTCCTTTTTCACGAATTAACTCTTTAATCTTATATCATGACAAACTCAAGATTGAGCCAGAATCCTGGCACAGTTGAAAGAAACGACTTGTCATCTTCAGCACTGGTCAATAAAAATATAATCTCTTCCACTAGCAGCAACAACGACACCCCGCAATTGTTTTCTCAGACTCTCAACTGCGATTCTTCAAATTCATCTGATCAGAGTAACGATTCATTACATTCGGAAACAGATACCTCTAGTCCTTACGAAGAGTTATTTGACCTCACCCCACCTGAGAATAGATTTGACTTCCGAAATCAGTCTGTAAAACAACTAGGAGAGTTGATTGATCAAGCTCTCCAACAGGAGGGAGATTTCCCAAGATTTATTTTAATTTCAAATATCGAAGAATCACAACATGAGACTATTGAAAACGAAGTGGAGTTGTTAGAACATTGTAGAAAGACATTTTTAAATCATAAAGTCCAGTATACAATGATATCTCCAACGCATGGAACTGTTACTTTTCACCTAGCTTATGAGATACTCAGATTGGTAGATGCACGATGGGACGCAGAATTACCGGAGAGACGGGAACGACGACGCAGGGAATGGGAGCAGGTCCACCCAGCAAGGGACAATGTCCAAGAACTTAGCCTCATGGATTTTCTATGTTCACGAGGTGAAACTACTGTCTCACAAGGAGGAAGGGGTCACTCTCCTGATGGCAGCTTCATTCCATGGAATCGTCTGGAGTGTGGAATACCCACTTTCACAATTGAAGTCGCTTATAGTGAAACACGCCGGCACTTATATAACAAAGTGAGAACATGGTTTGATAAACAAGCTAGAGAGGGGGAAATGACATATGTTGTCAATAGAGTTCTTGCTGTTACCGTTGAAAGAGCTCCCGGGGACCGTTCCGTCGTTGGCTTGACTCTTCGGATGATGGACCGAGGACAGGGCGGCCGTCCTCATGTTGTGCAAGAGGTGCGAGTAAGACCAGGAATGTTACCTGATAATCTCAACATCCCATGCCTCTGCTTTTTCGACAATATCCCTAACAGAAGATCCGTGTTCAGCAATAGAGAGGATTTCATCCTCCCTGGACTTGTTCTTCAACGTATCCTGAATGCAATTAGAAATGATCACCGGCGGAGAAATCTTGCGTTTGTCTGAGTTATTTAATGCGCTCTGAC
Organism: Sugiyamaella castrensis; assembly: GCA_030583505.1. Taxonomy (NCBI): domain Eukaryota; kingdom Fungi; phylum Ascomycota; class Dipodascomycetes; order Dipodascales; family Trichomonascaceae; genus Sugiyamaella; species Sugiyamaella castrensis. The sequence goes on from JAJMIF010000082.1 coordinate 59,231, forward strand.
TGCTATATCAAAATATTATCCCAGGAGCTGATTTAATGCCTAAAAATATTCATAAAACTAATATTAAGAAATCAGGAAATTACAATGGCTATTGTTTGTCTTTGTTATGAAATCCGATTGTTGATCAGATTCATAACTATGAAGTATCGACATTCTTTGCCTTGAAAATTTCTCTACGAATTACAGTCAGTTAATACGTGGAAAACTCCAATTGGGCAACTTCAGAAGAAAGTAAAGGTAGACCAGGTGGAATGTTAGATACTACAGGGTTAAACCACAAAGCAAGAACAAAAGTAGGTTTAAATATGGTGAAAAATATAACTCTTCTTACTCTCTTTTCAACTAAATGGGAGGTCTTTGATCGTTTTGCTTATTCTTATTTTTCCATGTCTGCTTTTTGTTTTTACAACTTTCATCTATCTTTTACTCGGTCGGTAACTTGGGATCTATCTTGCATTTCTGTGGCATTCGAGGTTAGCTTTATTTAAAATGTTGTTGAAAGACATAGCTGTTAAATAAATAAACGCAATGCGCACCGACACTAATAACTCTCCAGAAAAAGGAGACAACAAGAGCCGAACACTGTACTTACAGAACATCACGAGGTTTGGAAAAACTTGTACTTCTTTCTGAATCTAATTATAATTCAAGATAAGTTGAGTTAACATACTCATAATGGATTTACGCCTGCTGCGTTGGACAATGAATATAGTAACTTAATCACTCTATAGACCCTAGATAAATTCGATGAAATGAATAAGAAGAAGAGCCCTGCTAAGGAACTGGATCAGGGTTTCCAACATCCAGCTATTATAAAATAGCTCGTTCTCTCACCCGGTTAATCAGTATTTCAAGTGATTAAGCAATTATTCTAATTTGTCTTATCATATAACCGCCTGAACAGACAATGATATTCTCTAGAAACTTTCACGATCCATATGAAACAACGGGATTGCTGTTAAACTAGATTAGAATAGAAATTAACGTTATAAAGTTCTAGGCCGATGATATACAAAAACCTTGCTGGCTTGGCTTAGAATCAGAAGACTCTGAAGGTCGACAAAGTATGATAACCGCGATCGGAATCGATCGCACCAGCCGTTAGAGAAGGCAACATCAGATGGATTTGACAATTACCAAATAAAATATATTAATATCAACGATATAAATAAAGACAGTTTTTCTATATTATTTATAAACCTTCTTTCTTTCCTAACTATATACTCAAAGAAGCACTTTTCATAAGCACGAATCAAAAATAGCTTGAAGATATGAATCAGGAACTCTTTCCAAACCAGTAGTAGCCAGACCAACTCCTCCGGAAGGGTTTCATTAAAAACACAAATTTGACTTCGATAATTCCTCATTTAAATTGATAGCATGGGAAAATTCATCAGAAAGCACCGAACAAGGTTTTCATCTGCCCAAATGGCCTCAAACCCAAAACGAGCATTCACTTGCATTATCGATTGATATAATCGACAATGCAGGGTCTTACCGCCATACTTTGGCTCCTTTGTTCTTCACGTGGATATTAACTCTCAGCCCTTAATTCGGGTGCATATTCTCAGCTGCCCTGACCCAGTGCCTCCGGAGGGGGGGTAATCTGCTCGAAGTTAAGATCGATAAATATAATCATAATAAAAAGAATAATAATAATCACAATATTACAATAATGAGAAACTTTTTTTGTTGGGTGTGAATCTACTGCCAGTCAGTAGCCATCTGTCATGCAGATAATTCATTCGGTCAACCATTCAGGCAGTCAACCATTCAGGCAGTCAACCATTCAGGCAGTCAACCATTCAGGCAGTCAACCATTCAGGAAGTCAACCAGTCAGACAGTCAACCAGTCAGAAAGTCAACCAGTCAGACAGTCAACCAGTCAGACAGTCAACCAGTCAGACAGTCAACCAGTCAGACAGTCAACCAGTCAGACAGTCAACCAGTCAGACAGTCAACCAGTCAGACAGTCAACCAGTCAGACAGTCAACCAGTCAGATAGTCAACCAGTCAGACAGTCAACCAGTCAGGTAGTCAATCCATAGGCAATACATTAGGAGCCATTGGCAATAGACTAAGTCAACTGTCCCTCATTATTCCGCAGCGTTCTGGAGAGAAGAGAGTGTGTTAGTTCAGTTAAGAATGTACCTCCATTTTCGGTCTCAGTCAGCTAATTTGAGCTGAAGAATTAATGTTAACGTTGTACTGTACAGTACTGTACTGGTTCCGTTTTTTTCTGCTAATAAGATACTGCTGGCCTTGTTGCCGATAGCTAGGGCTCTAGGGGCGTTCTTTTCCCGCGGTGTATATAAAACAGTATGCTAACGGCTAGAGCTCTTTATGATGAGGTTTTTAATTTTAATAGAAATAATATTTCCCTTTCGAGGGCAAGCTATTGTGAATTAGCGCTTGCTTAACATCATATTGATAGACGGCGCAGTTAGCAAGCTGCTAGCTAGCTAGCGGTTGGAATCACGTGCTCAAATATTCCGCCGCATGCCCTGCCGTATCTAGCGCGGTTCGGGTATGACTGTTTTAATTCCATAATAGGCAACATTTCACATTTTTCGATAGAACTTCCGTTCTGAAATATTCGTAGCATAACTTTAACTCTCCAAATCCATTGAGTCGATCTTCCAGATGCAACTCACATTTTACGTAGTCCAAGACGGTTCATTGATAGTTTTCAATTTCAACATCTCTTTCCACGTTCGAAGACTCGAGATTTTGAGAGACAAAATAATACAAAATGGCTAGAGGACCGTAAGTGATGGGATGAATGAAACGAGAAAAGAAGGAAGCGAAAAGTAGATAGAAAGTTCAGATGAAAGTTCAGATGAAAGTTCAGATGAAAGTTCAGATTGATTTGGATAGGAAAAAGATGCTCGAGTTTGCCGACAACACAGGTTGAATATGAATGACTGTGAAGGAAAAGGAATCGATATGATGTATAAGGGGATTGAATTCGATCAGATATTTATCCAGAATACTTTCATTTATCTATTACCTGTACAATAACTCTTGAATCAGAAGATGTTTTTAAGTCAATGAGTTGGCTGTACTCAAAAGTTTTTCTTCAATCGTCAATCTTTTATCTGAACTTCGACCTCTCTTATCCTTTTTTCTTAACCACTTTGGTATACAAACTAACATTCTTATAGAAAGAAGCACTTGAAGCGTCTCGCCGCTCCATCCCATTGGATGTTGGACAAATTGTCCGGAACTTATGCCCCCAGACCTTCCCCTGGTCCCCATAAGCTTAGAGAATCGCTCCCTCTCATCGTTTTCATTAGAAACAGATTGAAGTATGCCCTAAATGGTCGTGAGGTTAAGGCTATTCTTATGCAAAGACTTGTTAAGGTTGATGGTAAGGTCAGAACTGATCATACTTTCCCTGCTGGTTTCATGGATGTTATCTCTCTTGAAAAGACCGGTGAACATTTCCGTCTTGTTTATGATATTAAAGGTCGTTTTGCTGTTCACCGTATCACTGAGGAAGAAGCTCAATACAAGCTTGGTAAAGTCAAGAGAGTTCAACTTGGTAAGAAAGGTATTCCTTACCTTGTTACACATGACGGTCGTACCATCCGTTATCCTGATCCTCAAATCCAAGTTAATGATACTGTTAAGATCGATCTTGCTACTGGTAAGATTGCTTCTTATGTTAAATTCGACAATGGTAATGTTGTTATGACAACTGGTGGTCGTAACTTGGGTCGTGTTGGTATCATTACTCATCGTGAACGTCATGAAGGTGGTTTCGATCTTGTTCACATTAAGGATTCCCTTGATAATGCTTTTGTTACTCGTCTTAGTAACGTTTTCGTCATTGGTGAAGGAAGCAAACCTCTTATCAGCTTGCCTAAGGGTAAAGGTATTAAGCTTTCTATTGCTGAAGAGAGAGACCGACGTCGTGCTGCTCAAGCTTAAAAAACATCATGACCCAACAAGACAAAAGAAAAAAAAACCAATCCCCTCCAAAAAAAAACAATCCCCCTCACCAGCTTTTATATATCTTTGAAAAATTATAGTTAAGATTGAGGAGCATGGCCCCTATTGTTACATGTAGAAGTGTTTATTATTATGTTCTCAGTATATATGTGTAGCTTCGTAATGTATAGTGTTCACATTTGAATTATCTGAAATCGGCAGCTGGGGTTCTGACCCACGCTTACTTGGTTTACGGGCGAGAGCGAGAGCGAGAGGCGACAAGAACAAAGTATAGAGCTAGCACCATTGCTACTGAGGATAATAGAAAATCGTATGAAATGCTAAGTTATATATAAAACCTCAACCAGCCCATGAACCTTGTTGTGTGACCAGCACACTACAACAGTCTCTCTTATTAACATGAGGCATTGCCAACTGTTTTCAAATATTGCGGTAATAAAGAAACAACTGAATCACCTCCATAATAGAAAATATTTTCACCCAAATCTTCTCGTCGAAGTGTCTTCAGAACATCCACAATAAACGGTTTCATAAAATCATAGAAAATAACATCCACATGAGTTGCAGCGGAATGGACATTATGTAAAGCCTGAATTGCATTAGGAATATCATAAAATGGCCATGGTTTATGAAGTGTATCATCACCGTCAGATCCAAGATCATCGAGAGTAACATAACCATCAGAAAGTGATTTGGTTGATAATAGACTATTAGAGTTAAGAATCAATTGTGAATGATCTAGAAATCGTTGACGACGACGATGATGATTTCTCTCAGCAATACCTAGATCTTTATAATCAATGGCGGTACTATCTAAGTTATGAACACGCTCCTTGTCGTCGTCTTCTGCCAAAATTGACCCTTCATCATTTAATAGAGGAAGAATATTTCGAGCAACTGAAATTGGCACCGAAGGAATATATAGCCATTCATTCTGGAATGGTGATACAATATAACCGGTGTCACGAGTAAATGGGCCACTGAAAAGGTCAAATCTCACTGCTCCAGTGTTTATAAGAATGTATCGAGGATGTGAGACTCTGGATGGTTCAACTACCCCTGACAGTAAAGGTAAAACACTTTCTTCAAGTAGACTAAATAAGCTATCCTTACCAGGATATTCAGCTCGGGTAGTATAATAAGTTTGAGGGACGCAGCAAATCCAGTCAGTAAGATTTAATTCAGCACGAAACTCTCTAATCGCATTAGATGTTTCATTACCTTGATCGATTACAAAATCATCAATTTCCGTTTCAGCATGTGTAGAAAGAGATTGGATATTGAAATCGATATAACTTCGAGAAAATGAAACTTCATCTGATGATGATGATGATGATGATGAGGTTAAATTCACACCAGCAAATCCAATGGTTTCCATAAATCTTCCACTTTCTAATCCGGTAGCATACTTATCATAAATGCGATAATCTCGAATATGAGTATGACCACCTAATGCTTGAATAGGAACAGTAGGTAAAACTTTGCGGATTTCATCAATTATAACTTGGAATTCTTGGAAAAATCGAACCGGAGTATGGCCAGCAAGAACGATAATATCAATATCAGGAACTTCCCTAATAACTTTTTGAAACCAATCTTCTTTAACAGCATCTTCCACCGAAGTAACTCGACTATTCCAATCATTACCTTTAAAATTAAATAGGAATCCAAATGCTAAAACTTTAACATTTTGGTTCTTGGTGTGGAAAATCCTATATCGAGGACCCATGGGAACCCATTGTTGTTCAATATCGGCAGTCTCGTTATCAGATAATAATATGTCAACATTAGAAACCACATATTTATCACCATAATAAGGAGCTAACAAATCGAATTCCTGTTGAGTCACTTCAGCTTTATAAAGTTCATGGTTACCAATTGTAACCACATCAATATCAGCATTCATAAAAATCCTTTGAGAAACTTCACCATCTGGATAAGTAGCATCACTTAAACCATTACCGTCATGACGATCACCAGTATCTACTGCTATGATATCGACTCCTTTTTCATCAGCAAGAGATCTCATATGATGAAGAAATGAGATATAATGACCCCAATCAGCAGAAAACTGTGGTTCTAAGAGATGACCAGGGAACCAACCATGAGTATCAGTAGAATGAATAAAATTAACTTGGCCCCAATTAATACGACGGATATATGAGGAGTTACTATCTTGAATAGCTGGAGGTGATGCTGGTGAGGACGCCGGCGGGGATGTTGGTGGGGGAGATGCAGATATATATTTAGATAGAGAAATTGTTGCCAACAATAGGCCAACTAGTTTGATATTTAGTAACATATCCAACAACTACATCGATCCAGGAACCTCTTAAATAAGTGGTAGTCGTATATTGTTACCTCCAAGAATACGGAAACTGTAGACCATGAAACAGATTAAGAACTGATATAAACAGAGTATAACTTGGTTCTGATTAATATCTAACCTTATAGCTTTGGTTGGCTATGTTGTCTTATGATGAGTAACTGGTTAGACGTTTACTTCACGTATTGTAGTTCCTGATGATGTCTATTCTTTCAGACTATTGTTATAACGTTATTATTCTTCGAAGGAGCACTTCGTTACTGCTAGAAGTAAAGTCGTTACTAATCAAAAGCTTGTGAAAGGGAAGAAGTTAAAGTTATATACCCTGGCTCACTAGATAACAATATTTACCGGTTATTGACATTGAAAGTCAAAAATAGATTCTTTGAACGATCTCCGTGCCTAAAGTACCAGTGACGTTAATAGATTAACTGTTACTACTAACATATGCTAATAACTTAGGGACTGTATTATGCTTTCACCTAGTTTGCAATATGATGTCTGTTAAGGTGTTGTTGAGTTGCATAAACTTTGTTAGGGCCCTAAAATCACCCAGGTATGAAGGTAAGTTAGGTAGCTGATCTTCGATATTGAGTAAGTATAAAATATATAAAATATCTATTAAATCGTAACACACAGTACACACAGTACACACCCTCTGCATCTAACCAATCGTTTAAGACCGAGGCCGTATTGTATCACACAAGTTTGTCCGGCACACTCTAGACCCGGTAACTTATAAGGTTTGGCAGTCCTTTAAAATAATATAACCTATTTTACAGCTGTATGTTACTCTCAGACCCGTTCGGTAACCCTGCGCTGGTTGTTTTAGTACCTTTTCGTTTTTTACCCACTGGGTTTTTTCAGAGTTGGTTGTTTTTCCAGTGCCATAAAGCAAATGCTTGGGTCACCAAAGGTTCTGGAGTAGCATGCAGGAACCATATATAGAATAGAGATCATACGGCCCAACTGTCCGGCAGACTCCGGCGGAACTTAGCTCTAACAGTAGCTCTACTTAGCCGTGGCTAGGATTACGTACTGGGTACCAATATTAATTTATTATTATTATTATTGCTGTACCAGTACACAGTACATGCCAGGAAGCGCCGGCCTTTGAGTATTCCTATTCTTTTATCGCGGTTTTCTCAGCCAATAGTCATAGTTGCTATTCCCAATCTCGGTTTCAGTAGATCGATTAAATCGTTCGATCGATTCGATTAAATTCGAACTAAATAAGTCATGTGCCAATCGCCAAATCTGGACTTCTGTAGTTGTTAACTTCGTCAGAAATTGAACAAACAGCAAGATTGATATCAAGATCATCCCCTTCTTCTTCAACTACTTCCGGGATTAATATTGCTACTCCTTCTATCTATTCTAGACCACGTCAGGGCGATCTAGCTTCTTCTCCTATAAGTACTGATTGTTCAAAATGGATAGAACCATTAAAACTGTTTATCAGGCTTGGGAGGAATGGTTTCAGAAAGCTGTCAATAGTCTATATGGACCAGCGATACGGCCGCCAGTGGAGAATGCCAAAGTCTGGAATTGGTAAAGATATATTTTACACCAGAAGAAAGCGACTAATTGCGAAAGGTGCTTGGGAAAATTATGTTTTTAATCGAGCGGAAACTTGTCGCCTAAACCTCCCTTATTCTAAATCATTGGATGCGCTAATGAGACTAGTAGACTGGAAGAGATGGCATGGAAACCTTATTAACGTATGCTATTTAAAAGTATTCAACATAAGATATCATCCCTGCATTATAGCTTCACCTTTCTCATCATTCTTAATACCTCGGCCAGAAGCGAGATTTATATGCTATAAAGGTGAGGATAATATGCATGCTTTAGGCAGGTCTACACAACAGTTATTTGCGAGATTTCGATCAATCGAGGTAAGACACAACATCATTGTAAGCCAAGGTTATGATAATTCGTGATCCTCACACGTCGGTAGCATCAGTCTTGGGCAATCCAAGGACAGATTTCGATTTAGGGGCAAGGGTAGCGCACGTAATGAGTAGTGATAATCAGGGGCAATCCTGCAGAGATCGACATATATTAGCCAGTAACACGGTTAACGTTACACTCAACTAATGCGACCTTCTTGCCTAACCGACCGATATACACATGAACAGAATATTTACGATAACGAACGTTGAAGAATGTTAAATATTTTTCAAAAATCAAATCAAGACGCAGTTCTCGATATAGTAATTTAATTGTGTTCTATGCGTGTCCTACTTCTAGAACGTAGTCTATCATATATATTCGTTTCAATCATAGATGGGCATAAAAAGTTCCTTAAATACTATTAATTCATCTGTTAGGTAGTTAATTAAATGCATAAAATTAGAGGAATCAATGTATACGATTAAAGGAGTTGGGTGCTGCCCTAATTACAATGACTACAATGACTACAATGACTACAATGATTACAATGAAGTCTACGATGACCATGATGACTATGATGACAATGACGACAATGATGATAATGACAATAATGACAATAATGACGGCTATGGGAATCCCACTGTGGTTGTAGAAGTCGACTTAAGTCAGAATTGGAATTCACTCCCTGCAGATGCATCCTTCTGGCTAGGTGGATATGATGGCCGTGTAAAAGGGTGCTTGTTCATAGAGGCCAATATAGCCGTTCAGAATGAAATTGAGAAAGCTCACGGCCTGCGCATTCAGTTATATACGGTTGATGGTAATAAAGGTAAAAGAAGTAATTGTAGAGGACGGGACCATAGACAGACCAAACGGTGAAGGTGATCTTATCATTCTTTATGGAGTAATATTTGATCGTGCTGGTGAGCTTGCCGAAGATGTGAATGTGTTGATTAGCCATCTCTCACTTTACCTGATTCTGGAAAAAGTAAATATGCTTATGGGTCAGAGGAACTGCAATAACCATGATGAGGCATTTCAAAAATCACAGTTGAGTCTGAGTTGACAGTTATGCGATTGAGAGCGAAAAACCCAAGGGTTGGTACTTATGATCTCGAGAAATTGGCTATACCGAAAATACTGATGATCGAGTTTCTTATGGCCTTGACCCTGCCGCACGTATCATTCGCATGTGTAATAGTCTCGTCGAAGAATTGGATTTATTTACATTCCATGTAAGTAACCCTTCATTTTTAGGAGAGTCCGCTCCACTTATGAAGGCGGCTTATGCTTGCGTAGATGAATTGGTTGTTGCTTTGAGTGTTGTGGCTGATGCAACTAAAATTTGCGCTGGCATTGCTAACAGACCACAATATCGCTCCGGCACCAGCAGACGTAGTCCGCTAATCGCATGCCTGACAAGGCAACATGCAGGAGTCGATTGAATCCTATAGTCTGTGCGTGCTTCTTGGTAGTCCACTATATGTGTTGTACAGGGGTGCGTCGCGAGCCTATGCTCGCGATGTTCTTTTTTTATGTTTGTCGGATCAAAGACTTATTATTCTAGAGCTTGCCTTCCCATACCATATGGCCCTTGGCTGCTGAGACTGAGTCCAACCGACATAGCATGTCACTATCCTATGTCATGAACAGCAATTCCTCACCCTCGCTCTGCTCGATATTAGTTAGCCGTTCTGAATCCATCTGCTCTCGATCCATTGCTCATTTCGCTCTGGTTCATTCAGTGGTAAGAGTCTTCAGAGGAGCCTGGGCTTCGCCTCAGCAGCCGGAGGCCAGCAGGCAAGTGGGAGAAGTGGTAACCTCTCACTACTAGCCAACGGAGATCATAAAATGGTTGTCGTTAGTGGCGCCAATCGGCATCTGCTTCGGATTTTTATCTCGACTCTCTGGGTAAGCAGACATTGATCCAAGCTCTTTTATCAAAGGGTCCTCGATCTGTTCAACCTGCCATTTTACGCGCGCGTGCTACATGCACGGCTCTACTATGCGCTGGCATAACAGGTTAAGTTACACTGATGGATTACTCCCAACTCCAAAAGCTGACACAACTGAAGTAACCCAGGTCGGTCGGGTTCATTTGAACCAACATTAACTTACAGCTAGTAGTTAGAAAGGACCAGTAAAAAAATTCCCCTTGATTTTGATTTTCAGTGTAAATTCAATAAATATGTACCATGATTGTGAATAAATAATCTTGTTTAGTCACAAGCGATACAGTGAGACTATAGTGACTACAAGTACTATACAGCGGCTTCACAGCTTTAATAGCGCCCTAAAGTGGTGAATTCTGGGCTGGAATTTAGAAACTGAAACGAAACGTATATTGAAATTATGAAAGCAATTCAGTGTCCCACCTATTCTTTGGAGGGCGAGGATCGAAGTAGATTTAATAAATAAATAAATAATAGAGTTAGTTTCAGTAAGTCCCGCCTTAGTAAGTAACTTATTCACGTTAACCCAGAACACATGTCACTAGATAGAACCATTTTCCCTACCACCTACTATTCTATGTGTACAGTTTTAAAGTGAGTAAGACAGATACATAGAACATTATTGTTAACTAATTATAAGCTAAGAGTGAGATCAGATTGTGCAGTAGAGCTAGTACAGAGACGTAGACAATTTTAGTAGTTAAACCGCATATCTTGCTCACCTACCACACTCATCTGCCACGCTCACCAAGACGCTCACCAACCACGCTCACCAACCACGCTCACCAACCACGCTCACCAACCACGCTCACCAACCACGCTCACCAACCACGCTCACCAACCACGCTCACCAACCACTCTCACCAACCACGCTCACCAACCACGCTCACCAACCACGCTCACCAACCACGCTCACCAACAACGCTCACCAACCACGCTCACCAACAACGCTCACCATCCACCGCTTGCGCAGGCTCTAATACCTGCAATAGCTGATACCCAGCTTTCATCGCCGTATCAACCGATATGTTTAAGTTCAATTAATTACGTAACTTCCTCCCCACCGCCCACCCTCCGCACAATAATTAACAACACAACAGATACTTCCCAACGGCTTGTTTCTTTTCCCTCTTCCCACGCACTTTTTTTTTTGTCAGTTTCCCAAATTTTGCTTTCTTCTCACGTTTCACCACTTTTAATGCAAACAAAGTGTATATTACAACATTTTTTGCACATTTTTTCAAAGTTAATTTATTGATCATAAGCTAAAATTTTGTATGAGAATACTAGTCAATGTTATCTTTTTATTAATGCAATTTTTATTAAATTTCGTTTAAATTTTATTTCATAGCGGCGATATTGAATCATGTCGTCTGCCGCGTCTAGGCTTCGTAGGCGGTCTGGAGGTAAGTAAATGATTGAAAGATTTTAAGAAAATCACGGACAAGGGGGAAGTTACTTTTTTAATCCGGCTTGTATTGAACTGTTTGATGGTTTGAAGTTAGCATTTCAGAGCCATATAACAAAGACGCCACAAGAATTGTCTGGAATTGAACCCTCATTTGAGTATCGTAGATCCTTTGTGCTCTCTGTCTGGAACCTCTGGAACCTCTGGAACCTCTGGCTTCTGTGCCTCGGCGGGGAGTTAGGCCTCGACGTGGGTTGTATGATTCTAACATTTTTATAGCTGATTCAGAACAAACGAATAATAAGCGGATCAAATTAGAAGATGATTCCACTCCTTCACGAAATTTACGGCATTCATCACGTATTCGTAATTCTGTTGATACAAACGGATCGGCTTCAACTTTGGCGGCAACTTCATCAAGTTCAAATAAAGGTTCAACTCAAGAAATAGAAAAACTTCGTCAAAGATTAAATGAAATTCATGATCATCACGATGATTATGTGAGACTATTATTCCATTTGGAAACATTTATTTCTTTAGTTCATTATGACCCTGAAGCTGCTAAACAGGATCATAGTAATGTATTTGAAGAATATCGATTACCTTATGATCTATGGCAGAAATTAACAGACACAGGGTCAATAAGACATACTCGTAGACAAATTAGACAAATAGCGACGACTGATGTTGGGGTAGAAGCGTCGACAAAAGCATCCATTGAAAATAGAATGTTGAGGTCAACACCAGTGCGTTCTACTGCAAAATCTGTAACAAAATCAACAAAATCAACGAAATCAACGAAACCAACGATATATACAACTCCGAAATCAAGTTCTAAACTCACACAATCCATATCTAAATCAGCTTCTAAATTAAAGACTAGTTCATCAAAGAAAGTTACTGGCTCAAAAACTCTCCCTGGTTATAGCGATACTATCGCAGCTCGTTCACGACGACTTCGTCACAAAAGCGCCGAACTTGATGAAGATACGGATGATGTTGACGATATAGATTCTGAGGAAGACGATTCCAAAAAACAGAGGTTTAGTACTAATTATTCTTTTAGTAGTAATAAGATTTTAGATATTACTAGTGATGAAGATAATAATAGTTCAGATTCACCAAAATATTACAATGAATATGGAGAAAGAATTTATATTCCAGATTATGGTTCTGATTTTAATACTGATATCGATTTAAGTAGTGGATCTGATTTAGGTGAAGATGGTCTTCCTCGTCGTCCTCCTCCTCGAATAAAGCTTACATTTACTTTACCTCATCAAATTATTACTCATCCATCCCATTTGGTTGGCCCTCCTAAATTTGGAGGCTCTTTAGAAAAATATCTCCGCTCATTCATTTCACTTGATGAAGATATAACTCAAGAAGAACGCAATCAATATATTGATACTCAAGTTGATCTCCGTAATCGTATTGCTAAGGCTGAGAAATCTGGACTATTACATGATCGACTCGATAATAAAGATGATGGACAAGAGGAACAGAATACTGCAGAAATTGAAAAATTCGTTGATCCTCTCAAGAAAAATGTTGTTGTTACTGCTACTGGAACAAAAACCACTGATGTAAAAACTCATCAAGATTATCTGATATCTCACGCGATTTATTTTGCAAAGTTGATGACAGAAGAACGTAAAGCTCACATTACTCGTGCTAGACGTATAGCTAATATGGTTGATCTTCATTTTAAGCGGTTATCAGGAGCCAAAGAAAAAGAACAGAAACAGTTTGAAAAAGCTATGCGACAATTAGCTCGTAAAACTGCATCCGAAGTGATGAAAAGATGGAAACTTGCTGAGAAAGTTGTACGGCAGCGTCGTCAACAGAAAATTGATGAGGAATTAAGACAGCAGGGCAAACTTCAACTGAATCAGATTTTAGAGCAATCTGCACAGCTATTAGAAGCTAGAACTGAGACGATGTTGGCTAAGCCTGGGAGCGATTCGAGGGGTTCTTTGGCACCTGAGTCTCCAAGTGATTTGAGTATAGTTGGTTCTGACCATGAAGAAGAAGAATCGGGTGACTCAGAAATCATGTCCAGCAGTAGTGATGACTCAGAGTTGGAAGATAATGAAAGAGATGAGGACATGGATGGCGATGAGAATTTGACTGTTGATGAGTTGAAAGCTAAATATGCCAAACTTAAATCAGTGACCTTTGATGAGCTTGAACAAGAAAATGATGATGATGTTGAAACACTAAATGGGAAGATAAATGGTGATATGAATGGTACGGTTAATGGATCGGCGGATAGCATAGTTGAAATTGATGAACAGGCACAGGCGTTATATGAACAAGAATCATATGGAGGTTCTTCAGATGAAAGCATTCCTATGGATAGTGAATTTGACAGCGATGACGATGATGAGGAGAATAATGACAGTGATGAGGAAGAAGAGGAAGAAGAGGAGGAGGAGGCTAATTCATTGGCGATGCTCCTAGGTCCCTCATCTCGTCAGAAGCTAACAGAGGAAGTGCAGGATCAAGAGGAGGAAGAAGAAGAAGAAGACTACATTGAGATTAAGGAGGAACATGAGGATGAATCAGAAACTTCTGAAAAATCTACAAAACCAGAAGATACTCCGGATACTCCTAGGTCTACCCCTGAACACGAAACTGCAGTTATTTCTCAACATGAAGAAACAGCAAATGGCAGTGTTGACCATATGGATGTTTCCGAAGAACATAAAACAAATCATATTCCAATTCCTATGTTACTACGCGGAACTCTTCGGGAATATCAACGTGATGGTCTTGATTGGCTTGCTGGGTTGTATAATACTGAAACTAATGGTATTCTCGCTGATGAAATGGGCTTGGGTAAAACAATTCAAACAATTGCGTTACTTGCATATCTTGCCTGTGAAAAACATGTTTGGGGACCTCACCTCATTGTGGTGCCAACAAGTGTTATGCTTAACTGGGAGATGGAATTCAAACGGTTTGCACCAGGATTCAAAGTAATGACTTATTATGGAAACCCTACTCAACGTAAAGAAAAACGTAAAGGTTGGAACAATGAGGATACCTGGCATGTCTGTATCACTTCATATCAATTGGTTCTGCAAGATAAGAATGCATTCAAGAGGAAAAAATGGCGTTATATGATTCTTGACGAGGCTCATAATATTAAGAATTTCCGATCTCAGCGTTGGCAGGCATTATTGAATTTCAATTCTCAGCGTAGACTCCTCCTGACTGGTACACCTTTACAGAATAATCTTATGGAACTTTGGTCATTGTTGTACTTCTTGATGCCATCATCACAAGGAACTAAAATGATGCCGGATGGATTTGCAAATCTCAAGGATTTCCAAGAATGGTTTGCTAGGCCTGTTGATCGATTAGTTGAAGGTGGTGGTAGTGCAGAAACAGCCGATGATGAAACAAGAGCTACTGTCACCAAATTACATCAAATTCTACGTCCGTATCTTTTAAGACGTCTTAAGGCTGATGTTGAAAAACAAATGCCCTTGAAATATGAACATGTTGTCTATTGTCGATTGTCAAAGAGGCAAAGATATCTCTATGATGATTTCATGTCCCGTGCACAGACTAGGGAAACGCTGGCTTCGGGAAATTTCCTATCGATCATCAACTGTTTAATGCAACTTCGTAAGGTATGTAACCATCCAGATTTGTTTGAAGTTCGACCAATTGTTACATCTTTGGCAATTGATCGATCTGTAGTTTCTAATTTTGAACCAATGGATATCTTAGTTCGTAAGAAGCTTCTGGATTTAGATGACCAAAATTATTATGAACGATGTATTAATCTAGGTGCCTTAAACTTGTCATTGATTGATAATGAGGAGTTTTCCTCTGTTGAAGCTCAAACTTTTCATTTGTTAAGAGGACACGGATTAATGGCACAAGAACTAAATCAACTTGGAATTGCAATTACTAAAAACCCGGTTGAGCCTGATTATGTTTCCATTGAGCGACATTCTCGATATATGGAATATATTGAAAACAAAGCAAGGGCCGCCAAGCTTCAACATGCAATTTATCTTAATATGTTTCGATGTTCACGTGCTCCAGTATATGGTCGAGACCTTGTATCTGCTTTCAATTTTGTTGTTAGGAATAATGGGGGTGGTAATAGTACAAGTGGTAGTAGCATCAGAAAATATTCACGCCATAGAGGTATAGTCCCTGGTTATGATTGGACTCAATTAGACAGTTTGAAGGAACTTGAATTGTCTTATGATCAAAGAGATAAACAAATGAAGGAGATTATCACTCGATTTGCCTTTGTGACTCCTAAGGTGGTGTGTTTGAATATGCGAGAATTGTCCGTCAGACCATTGACACAAGTAGAGATAAAAGGCAGTGGGGGGATATCCTTATTGGACAAGTATCGTTCACAGTCATTATTTCATGAAGCGCAAGTCAAGTTGTCAATTGCTTTCCCTGATAAACGTCTTCTTCAATATGATTGCGGTAAACTTCAGAGACTAGCTACTTTGATGCGTGATTTGATAGATCAGGGTCATCGAGCTCTGATTTTTACTCAGATGACGAAAGTTCTTGATATTTTAGAACAATTTTTGAATATTCATGGATGGAGATATCTTCGACTAGATGGTGCTACTAAAGTAGAACAACGTCAACTCCTCACGGAACGATTCAATAGTGATTCAAAGATACCAGTGTTTATTTTATCTACTCGATCAGGCGGTTTAGGGATCAATCTTACTGGTGCAGATACTGTAATTTTTTATGATTCCGATTGGAACCCATCTATGGATAAACAATGTCAGGATAGATGTCATCGAATTGGTCAAACTAGAGATGTTCATATTTATCGATTTGTTTCTGAGTTTACTATTGAGTCCAACATATTGCGTAAAGCTAATCAGAAGCAGATTTTAGATAATGTGGTTATTCAAGAGGGTGATTTCACTACCGATTATTTTAACAAATTGTCTGTTAAGGAATTAGTTGGAGATGTCGCTGGTGTTCCAGATCTTGTCAGTGGTAGTGATGAGAGTGTCTTTGAGCAGAGTGTTCCTGCTAGTGGTAAAGGTCTTGAAAGAGCACTTGCTCAAGCAGAAGATGCAGATGATGCTGCGGCTGCGAGTATAGCATTGAAGGAAGCTAATCTGGATGCTGAAGATTTTGTTGAAGGGACAAATAGTAGGGGTCCTACTGCAGGTCTTACTCCGACACCTGGTCGTTCGGAGAGTGAACAGCCTTCTATTGGACGAACACCCAATGAGCCAAGTGTGGAGCCTAGTCTAGAGCCAAGTGATGGAGAACATGTTGATGAAGCTGAGGAAGAAGAAGAAGAAGAAGAGGAAGAGGAGGAGGAGGAGGAGGAGGAGGAGGATAATGATAATATTAATAATAATGAGCTTATTGATAATGATAACAACGAGGAGGAGGAAGAAGAAGAAGAAGAAGATAGTATTGGCCATATTGATGACTATATGATCCGATTCATTGATAGCGGTTATTATGTAGACTAGTTTCACTCGTACCTATCTACTAAAGAAAATAATATGGCCTTTATTAATTTTAATGTATATTTAATGTATTATTTAATTTATTTATTTATTTAAAGCGAAAAGTTCCTGACCGTGCGCTAACGTATTTTGCCAGGTTTTGAGAGATAGAATTTCTCAGTTAGGCTCTCGAGAGTATGCCACCCTCCATTTAGCTGCCCTTAAAAGACCCTAGAAGTCTTGTCCGGTCTGAGATGTTCGACAGTAGCAAAAAAAAATAGAGGTTGCGACAAATCCTCAACCGTCGAAGGTAAAACCCGAAACCTATCAAGTACTAGTACGTACGTACGTACGTAAACGTCGGCGGGGCTGGCCTGTTCACACAATCTCGGATTATCTTTATTATCAGGTTACATAGCCCCTAACCCATTTAAAATCGCGGGGTGCAGTCGCGTGAATAATGAGGTGAGGTTAAAAAATCGTAAGATCTTCACTGGTACGCTGAGCCGAAAGTAGCATACAACAAATAAACACGGCATTTTTTAGCCGATGTTGAGCTACGTTTTGAAAGTTGTTTTGTAAATGTATTGATGACTGATGTTGTCTTAAATCAGGAGATAGTAGTGTGTAGCTTATTTATTGTAGAGATAACCACATGATTCTTTCAGAACAGGCCTGGCCGGAGAGGATCGAACATAAGGCCATCTGTTGGGACTTCGGTTATACAGCCGGTGACCAGTTCTTCTCGCAACCAGTGACTGGGGCAATGGCCCGGACAGGATTCATTGCTCTGGCTCGTTACCTCGAGATCTATTAATCTCCTTTGTCTTATGCATGATGCATATCATCGATCAGGCCGACAAAAGATATCTCCTTATATCTTGTTTAATGCCATCGTTTACCAAATGATTTTAATTGATTTATACAAATAATATTGACCTGGCTATATTCATATAATGTTAATGGAGGTTGTCTAAAATCAACTATCTTCTATCTCTACCCTACTATGGAATGAAATGAAAAGTAATAGCTAAATTTACAAGCTTGCGGAGCCGCATTCCCTGCATCATGCGGCTCCCATAACGTTAAGTTAACCTGGGTTATTACGTTATTACCTGCATAAGGCAAGTTTATCCTGTTTCAAGATGAAAGTCATGGGGTGGGTACAAGAAGCAAGTTACTCGTTAGTTTGGGGAAAGATGGAAGGGCTTTGTTAGAGAATAGAGACGATGTAATTCAATTTTTCTGGGGGAATATAAAAGAAAAATCTAAGGACAGAATTTAACTTTTTTATTCTTCTATTTCTTTTTATTTTGTGATTTTAACGAAAAATATATCTTTTGCCTGTACAGGAAACAAAAAATAATAAAAACAATTCTTATTATAATTTCAATATTAATTTGATTAATTCAATCCAAGTCAATTCAATTCAATCTGATTTCAAATCAATCAATCATTTTAATTGCATTTACTTCAACTTATTCTTTCAATTCACTTAATTTAAATTTATATCCCTTAATTGTATTCAATTCAATTCAACAGTAGAAAAGTTCTTTTACTCACTTCAACAATTTAAATTTACATCTTGCTATCATAATGGTTTTATCTGAAAAAGATAATGTATGTACAAGCACAAATTTTAGTTGCTATTAATTACTAACATATTTCAATTAGTTCAAAATCTTTTACAAAGGAAAATCTGAAGACTTTGTTGTTTTCGCCCAATCTGACGAAGATTATAAACGATATAAGAAAAATCCCGATCAAGTGCCACTTGTGGATGTGGTATCAATATTCAATGTGTACGGTACTCGAACAAGGGGATCGCATGGGTTTCATGACGTAGCATCCAAACAGGATTTAGAGGTAAGTAAAATCACCCATTTCATGTTGTCTGCCTCTTGTTGATCCTCTCGAGAATAGAGAGAGCTAATGTTGGGAGGTGGGGGTGCCTCGCGGAAGGCAAAAACGTGTCTCAAGAGGTAAGGTGTCCAATGATATTGGGTCTTATTTTACTAACATTGAAGAATGAATTTGGTTCAAGTGATGCCGATACAGTTATCAGTCGCATCTTGAGAGAAGGCCAACCCCAGCGAGGTGGCTATACTTTGAATGAAAAATTCAGTTCTACAAATGACTCTAATGGATCGAGAGGTGCATATCGTTAGAGAAGCTTGGTATATTTACAGTATATAGTTCTGGAAATATCTTTAATTAATAAGACAAAATGAATTATTGGTCTTTTAGTCCTTCATCAGCTTGCGGTGTCTAAGCTTCCTTTAAATTTCTCTCCCGTTTCTTTTATTCTTTTGGCATCTAGGGACAAGTCTTTTCCTGAGATGGACGATTCCAGGCTCGAATATCTCGATTAATATTTCATCCGATCTCTAACTAGATCTCACTTAAATCAATTGTTTCCTCCTCTGTTGTTACTTGAACATGCCGTCCGTGGTGGATGAAAGAGCGCTCTGTGATGAAGGCCTCTAGAGTGCTAGTGGACTAACTACCCACTGCATGGAGGAGAGAAGCTAAACCAGTAGACCGAAGAATAAATCGGAACAGCCGACTTGCCCGTTCTCTTTCAGATATATTTATATTTTGCTCCATACGATTCAGCTCGGAACGCCACATCGAATGTGCTCGGCTAACTAAGGAAAAGGCGAGCGATGGAATGATGGCCAGAATCCCTGCCCTTCCTTGCCCTCATTCCATAAGATGTCAACCCGCGACTCTGGACCTACCCCGAGCAAACAATTAGGGGAAACAAAGTTCACAAGAATGGGGTCTAAGGTGAGCCTCAGACGGCGTAAGAATTGTGACTTTGTGAGCACCCGTAAACTAGTAACTCGAAGTACCGTACATGTTTATACTTATAAGGCAGAGAAGCCCTGCCGAAGATGGAACCGACAATAATGGCTTGAAGAACAAAGAAAGCTGAATTAGAATGGTAAATCCGTTAGCTTTACAAGTTAATGAGTTAAAATTAAAACCGAATGTTTTCGTGGAAAATCGGCAAACCGAATCCCAAGATATGAATCTGACTGGAGCTGAAGATTCTGGTCTAACGTTAACCTCGATTCTTAAGGGGTGACAGCGCGCGACCTGCAACATCACGTGAAATTTTCTTGTTCTTGATTTAAATTACTGTGAATTTTTTTTTATTTCCGGGATTTTTGTACGCTTTAGGTAGCAATCCACGTGGACTCATCGCCCTATATATATCACGGGTCAGCAGTGAATTTAAACAAAGCAAAATTGAGAATTAGCATGCGGCATAATGCAATACTTAACGGTCATGCATGAACTCTGGGTATGCATGGACCTACTAAAGGGAGATCGTCCAACGTTATTTCTACAAATGGTCAAATATCGATAATTTCTATAAAAAGGATCCGAATCACAAAAATTATCGTGGAGGGTACTATTTTGGACGATCGAAGAAGACAGCTAGAAAATGGAATACTATTTCGGAAGGAACGGTAGTGGATCTGCTTACACATATACTTTAGATTGCGGCGTAAAATAATAGGGAATAAACACACAAATGATGCAAGTGTTGAAATCATTCAGGCGGAAACGAAATTACAATCTGTTAGAGATGGCCAATCAGACTGTTAAGCACGCTACTACTGTTTTTAGTCGTGTAACAGATGATGGTAACTGTTAGCATTGAAGTTAACATAAAGTTAACGTCTGAGGGAACTCTAGGAAGCAAGTGGCGTTGCAGGGCGTTAAATATTGTAGCTTATGTAAACAGTAAACTAGAACTGTTCAATGACCTCAGCCAAGTTAATTTTAAAAGAGCCAATGAATGTTTGGTCAGTATAACTGTTGTCAATGTGATATTATTCAGACCAAACGACAAATCGTATTGGGAACTTGCATATACGGGGGACGTGCCAAGATCCTCTTCGCATCTCTGTGGTGACTTCGGAGTCTGGACTCTGCCCAGATTGGTACGGCCAAGACCCACATTTAATCCTATTGCAAATATCAAGAACAAGCAGGGCCCAGCTGCCCAAAGAAACTGGGTCATATTTTTCAGCACCATCTGACCAGAACCTTGGCGCTGGAAGCAAACAGGGTCCATGGTGGGCAACGAGCAACAACATGCAAACGGCAAATTCAATGAGAAAAGGATAAATTAATAAGGGCAAACTAGGAAGAATGTTCGACAAACTACCCTCGACTTCCTCTTGCGGATATGACAGCGCCTTGAGCTGATACTCTGTTCGCCTTATGCCCCGCATCCACGGGTTGATATATTCATGTTAGACAGAGCCATGAAGAAATTTTTTTTACCCTGCAGTGGAGAAGTATATGAAAACGGGGGATAGCAGTATACTAGGGAAGAAGATGGAATCGGCCATCGGTAGCGGACTAGACAAGGTTAGTGGAATGGAGCAGGAGAATAAGAGGGCAACGTTGGTCGGCAATGAGTCTTGTGAAAGATAAGTGTTTGGGGAAGGCAGAGGAAATATCCGCGCTTTTAATCCCCAGATCCCCCTAGTTCGAGAATGCCATGAGCAACAGGATTTCAGCCACCAGGGGCATGTAGTAGTAACCTTCAAAAAGTAATCAAAAGTTAAAACAAAAATTAAAAAGCTGCTGGTAACCTGTTACTTTTTTTTTTTTTTTTTTTTTTGTTTTGAGTTTCACATGGCGCGTGCATGTTAATGCATGGTCGTTGAGATTTGCGTCAGATTCTAAAATAATATCAGTGTCTGTTAGAATTTATGTGGACCCGGTTTGGTGATGGTTTCCTGGGTGAGGAATTCAACAACGGCCAACAAAATAATATTTATCCAGAGATTAAAAGTCAGAAAAACTCACTCAACAAATTGCAGGATGCAAACCTATCCTCGTTTTCCTCCGACTACTGGGATGAGGGGCGCTGGCCAGAGGAGCCGCCAGAGGCGGACTAGCTGGGACCATAAAACGAGAACACCAATCGCTGTAAGACCCTTAAACCCCCCCCCCCCCATTGCTGATTTGCCCGGGTTCAAAGATTAAGAGAACCCTTAACAACTACAAACTGGGGTAGCACCCGGTTGCCGGAGGCTAGAACCGTAGTCCCTGGGCTGAGGCGTTTTTCGTGGTCCTACGGAAGAGCTGTAGCAAGGCTGCCCCCTGAGGCACAACTAAGGTTAGATCCTTCTCTGCTTCTTTCTATGAATTCCCCATTTCTTATATTCCATTGCTTATCTTCCATGCTTCTATTTTTTTACTCTTCTGGTAGCATGATTGACATGTTCCATTAGGAGAAGATTTTTTTTTCCATGCTTGCTGCCTTTTTTCGTCGTCTCATTCTTCTAGTCAATGGCATGTTTACTTTTTTTGTGAAATATTCCCAACCCGAGATTAGGTGTTAAAAAAGGCATTTCGCCGAAAAAAGGCATCTTGGATAAGGTGAGAAATGGGAAGATTGGGAAAAACGTTAAGAAAGCCGTTAATTGCATATGTATGTACATACATACGCCGTTAAGTTAGTGGTAGTTAACTTAAGAATAGCTAGCTTCTGACCCTAGACCCCTAGCATAGTTTTTTTGGCTCTAGTAAATTAACTGCTACCGTGACAATATTTTTTTATTTCTGAACTAGTCAAAAGATTTGAACTAAACCACAAATAGAGTGAGATGAATTAAACTAGGCACGGCGGAAACCTTCGGCGGGAACTCGCGGGATTGCTAAATATTATTTTTTATCATATCACCCCATAGGATATTATCGATGGGCATGACACATCTCTGCCCAATCCGATGAGCATGACATCTCTCTAGTCCGATGAGCTTGGGATCTCTAAACATGGAATCTCTCTGCCCAGTCCGATGACTATGGCATCTCTCTAGTCCGATGAGCTTGGGACCTCTAAGCATGGAATCTCTCTGCCCAGTCCGATGGGCATGGAATCTCTACCCTTCCGATGAGCACGGAATCTCTATGCCCGTCTTTTTTCCGTGTGCTGCTGGTTGAATCTTCACCGGATAAATTGTTCTCTCTGCTCAGTAATTAACTCATTTGACGGCAATATACAAACCGAGGGTAGCGAACAAAAGGGAATTTGGAGTGAAGCCCCGCACTCCTGTTGTTGACCTCGAGTGTAGCGCTACGGCCCCAGCCGCCGGAGGGGACTGACGGGTGTCCTCGTTTGTCCTCGGGGCAGAAGGTGAAGCCGACGAAAAGAAAATAATAACCACGTTAAGGCGAAGCTTATAACATTATGGTTAGGTTAACACGGTTATCTCTATTTTCCCGTGTGGCATCAATTAAAACCGTTTATGCAAGTTAAGAAAAAAAACAAATTTGTGTACTTTCTCCTCTTATTCTTTACTGCAGGAGTATAAAAGTAGTTAGTAAAGTTAACCTAACCGGTAAAGCTAACGGTTCTTTTACTTTATTATTATTATGGCTGATTGCTAGGCAGAAAGCTTATAAGTCCCTTATTATAACCGTTAGTAATTATTTATTGTTGTTCATTCATAATTATAATATTTTACTATTAATTTATTATTATTATTATTAAAGTTTTTGTGGAGTTGCTTCGCTTTATTATATTTGAAAGATAAAACAATAGGTTTGATACCTACGCGTGGATATATATATCTGGTTGCTATCAGATCTTTGTGGTAGTTCACCTATCAGTTCATTTATCTATCAGATCCTTTGGTGGTATAGTTTATTCGATCTATCTATTTTGGAAATAAACGATAAATTGTCTTTGAGATATTTTCGAATCTTTCTTATATCCGAACCACTTACTCACGGTTTATTTCTTTATTTCTTTATTGCAAACTTATTTATCTATTTATCTCAGTATAACCATCCTTCAGCTCATTGTGGAAGTTATCCGATAGAAAGTTATTATTGTTTACAGAAAGGATTTATCGTTTTCTAATTCATTGTTGATCTTTTCTCATCTCCCTCCTCATTCGTGATATGCAAGGACCAGCAGGTAAACCAACAGAACCTCCTCAAAGTCCAACTAATCCACTCCGAAAATTCACTGGAAAAGTGGCTCAGGTAGCATCTCAATTATCACAAAACTCCATGCCTCGAATACAGTATAGTCCTAGTGGGGGATCGGGACTAACTGGATGGTCAGAACTAACTGCATCGTCATCAAAACAAATCCCATCAGAAGGAATAACTAATAATCTTCACTCATCATCAGTTTCAATGGAATCTAATGCATCATCAGTTTCTTCTATTGATTCACTATCATCTTCTTCTCCTGGACCTATCCTTTATTGGGACGTTCGAGTTCCTAAAGATAATCAAGTGTTTGATAGAAGGTCTGTATTGGCAAGTCATCACCGTCATCATGAGCAGCTTCATCATGAGCAGCTTCATCATCAGCATCATCATCAACTTCATCATCAGCATCATCAGCATCATCAGCATCATCATCAATCATCCTCTTTTGAAAAAGCATCACCAGAAGTTATTAATAATATTACTTTATTACTTCAACAATTTCCTCAAGTTAAAGCATTAAAAACATTCCAGTCATTAGCTGATCAATTGTTTGCTTACAAAGAGCATTCATTCACAACTTTATTTTATGTAACATCATCCGATATTCATAATATTAATGATGATGAGACTTTAAAATTTGTGTCTACCCAATTCGCTCATATTCCTGGTGTATTCATCGTGTTAAGTGACGTTACAAATCTTTGGGCTTCATTTGCTAGATTAGGAGCTTTAGATGTCTCTAATGCTAGTATAAGTGATAAAGAATCATCCCAGTCATCGCTACCTAAACCATCTTATTGGGCTTCTATTATCAGCAAAGCTAGACATGATCAATTAGAATCTCGGACAAGTCAATTAAAAGTAGTACTTGGTTTGGAAGAAAAATCCGTAACTACTCCAATTGCCGCTAATCTTATTACGAAGTTTGAATTTCCTAGTATTCATGTCTTGGGTGATTTTTCTCCGTCATTAAATTCATTAGTCGATCAAGATCGATTACCTATTATACAAGCATCAATTGCCAGCTGGGATTTCTATGCTCATGATTTAAAATATGATGAATTATTAGCAGCTGCTTATTTAATGATCCGTCATGCTCTTGATAGTCCGGGTATAGAAAACTATATTATTCCTGATAATAAACTTATTTCATGGTTATTGGTTGTTCGTAATTGTTATCATGCTACTAATCCTTATCATAATTTTCGACATGCTGTAGATGTTGTTCAAGCTACTTTTTATTTTTTATTGACAATTGGAGTTTTTCCAAAATTCGGACATTCAGAAGAGCAAGATTTTGATATGTCTGATGATTCTGATAATCCTTTGACTGTTATTGATGGTTTAAGTCTTCTTGTAGCTGCTATTGGTCATGATGTTGGTCATCCTGGTGTAACAAATGCCTTTTTGGTTTCCAGTAATGCTCCTTTAGCAAAAATTTATAATGATAGAAGTGTATTGGAATCATATCATTCAGCTGCTTTCAATCAGATTCTTAAAGAATATTGGCCTCAACTGATTGAAGATGTTGATGCAAGAAATATGATTACTGAATCTGTACTGGCAACTGATATGGCTGTTCATTTCGAGTATATGAAAAGAGCGGAATCTAGGGGCACTTTTGGTGAAGGAATTAGTCCTAATGATCCAAAGAAATTGCGAATTCTGTTAGGTTGTCTGATATTGAAATGTGCTGATATTAGTAATGTTTCACGTGAATTCTATATTTCATCAAAATGGGGATCACTTTTAATTGAAGAGTTTGGTGGGTTAAATGATCTTGAAGTTGAACTTGGTCTTAAAGATCCCCCGCCTCCTCTTGCAAAGCCCATTTCTGAAGAGTATCGCAGCAAATTACTTGGTGAAGGTCAATTATTTTTCATACAAACTTATGCTCTACCATTATTTTCAACTGTCTCCCGGATGTTGCCAGCAATGAAATTTGCTACTCATCAAATTGCGAGGAATGTTGAAGCTTGGAATTCTGAATAGTAACAACTGCGATTATGATTATGATAATGATAATAATGATAATGATTTGTGCTGAAAATTATTTTATATTTATTTTTGGTCTATATGGTTTAAATATGTATATAGACTATATAAAAGCGTTCGAAGGGCAAAAAACGCAATAATGCATTTTTTTTAAAGACTTATTGTACATAGTTATTTGATTAGCCTTAGGCGGCGGAGGCGAAACAGGGGACGGGAGGACACAGAAGTTGGCAAGAATCTTTTACTAGCTACATTTACAACGTACCGACAGTTTGAGCTTCCTTAACTTGCTCAAACACTTTTAGCATTTTCCGTCTAGCTCCAAGTGCATTTACACCTCGAGCTTCTAAATCTTCATCGCTGAGTTGAATTAAATCTTGCCAATGCAAATCAGATAAGTTGTCAGTATATTTATGAAGCCTTAAAGATCTTAACCAAGCACCAACGTCTTGTAACAATTCTAAATCAACAGGATTGTCCTTTTTAGGTGTACCAGCCACCGAGGGTGAGACGACCCGCGCTTCTTCACGAAATGGAGATCCTCCATCTACTGAAGCTCCTCCTCCATAAGATACTTTTGATAGTCCCGATTTACGTTCTTGAGGTGACGAGGAAACATTACGCTTATTAGGAACGGGTGATCCATTATTACTATTACCATCATTCCAAGAAGAAGCTGGTGACGATACAGAATAAGGGGAATTATTATTAGACGATGATGATTTCATTAGTTTGTTAAGTTCTCGATCAATATATATTTGATCATCACCAGAAATGAAGCTGCCTCTTCGTCGGAATTTTTTAACATCGGAATCAAGCACAACTCGGTTATTTACAGTACTTAAAGCAGCCATTTTCATAGCAGTAGAATTCATAATTTCGGCATTAGCTTTACTTTGAGGAGTACCGGAGTGGCTGATAGGTGTATTAGCAATACTGGCCCAATTTGTTATATCATCGGGCAAATAAGAATTAATCGAATCCTCAAGAACTGAATGAGATTTGGTATGAGTTTGTTTAAATGCATTTCCACCACCAGAACCACTTAAGTTTGATAATCTACTAGCGCTACTAGCGCTACCACCAGTATTGCTATATTGTTGACGTTGCTGTTGTTGTTGTTGAAGAAACGAATGAAATTGATTTTGAGCAGATGGAGCATCGGCAGATTTGGGACGACTTATTTCTTGAGCGGCCCAAGGACTAATAGGAGGAGCGATTGATTTAGAAAATCCGCCTAGAAAACTATTAGCATAAAGATCATGTTTAGGAGGAGGAGTCATAAACGAGGTATCAGCTGATCCACTAGATGATGGAACAGGACTATGAAGATGAGGATAATTATTAACAAAAGCGGTAGATAAGGTTTGAGGCTTAGGTTGATGGAGTTGCTGAGGTTTAGTAGTAGTAGCAGTATTTGAACTTGAGGATGATGAAAATGATGATAATCCATTAGTAGAAGATGATGAATTATTAGACGATGAAGAAGAAGATGACGCAGCAGCAGTAGTTTGTAATTGCTGTTGTTGTTGTTGTTGTTGTTGTTGTTGTTGTTGTTGTTGCTGTCGCTGTTCTTGCTGTTGCTGTTGTTGTTGTTGTTGTTGTTGTTGTTGTTGTTGTTGTTGTTGTTGTTGTTGTTGTTGTTGTTGTTGTTGTTGTTGTTGTTGTTGTTGTTGTTGTTGTTGTTG